>BQNB010004787.1:0-12448 GCA_026074375.1 Tanacetum coccineum | reverse complement strand
ATGGCATTCGTATAAACAATTTTCTCTTAATCCGTTTGTACGAATAATTTCTTTTCTTCATATAAACATTATCATTATTACCTTCATATAATTAAGTCTCTAGTCGTAAATTGTTCATTCAAATAAATCCATATATATATCCGACATGATTGATGCACAAGCGACTCTCTTACAATTCATAATTTGTCTGAATAACTCCTTGACATCACTCCGGCATCTAACTAAATCTCAAGACGAGATTTCTATAAGGATGGGGGACTATAACAACCCATACTTTTCATCAATATAAATATCCATCAATTAAATTAGATGTAATGTACTATCCATCTATTAATATATACCACCTTTGTACAGGGAAATTTTTTGCTTTATTTCACTATGTAACATGGTTTTCATAACTAAAGTTAATGCACTCACACAACATACCTATGTCATCTCTATCTATGTTTATATCATGTAAACATCCTAATATGTCAAGTTTATGCCCTAATATCATTTTTACGAAAAACGTTATCCACTTAACAACATTATATCAAAATAGGCTTTAAACATTAAATGTTTATATCAATACCCTAATTATATGTATTGTATACATATAAAGTGAATGTACAAGTATTCAATGCATGTGTACAAGTATCATAGCATAACATTTGAATAACTTTTCACTCTAAAAACAATGTACAAGTCATTTAAGCAAAATGTACTAGTTTATTAAGCCTGACCTTCAAAATAGTCGTTTTACCTCTATTTTAATTCTAGATTTCGTACCACCACTTTTATACAAGCTACTACACTCAATGTATAACTTCTAAACCTTAAAACTAAACCCTAAATCATCCTAAACCCTAATCTAAAACCCTAAACCCTAAAACAAAACCCTAAACCCTAATTTCACTTTAACCTTAAAACTAAGGCATAAAACTTAATCCTAAGCCCTAAACACTAATTCTAAACACTAAACCATAATCCTAACACTAATCCTAAACCTTAATCTATCTTAAACCTTAACACTAACTTAATTTGAAACCCTAAAAACCCTAACTGAGCCCTAAATGAACCTGTGACCCATTTTCCTCCATTTTTCTTAAGGATTCTTACCACTACTTTAACACAAGTTACAAGCTCACTATGCACGACATTTAAATGTTGTTTTCCCTCCATTTCACCTCATTATACATGAATAAAAACTTAAAAACCCTAACCCAAAATAAATCAAACCCGGCACCCCTTTTTCTTCATTTTTAA
Organism: Tanacetum coccineum; assembly: GCA_026074375.1. Classification (NCBI taxonomy): domain Eukaryota; kingdom Viridiplantae; phylum Streptophyta; class Magnoliopsida; order Asterales; family Asteraceae; genus Tanacetum; species Tanacetum coccineum. The sequence continues at coordinate 11,203 of BQNB010004787.1, read as the reverse complement.
CCCGTTTTCAACCAAACAATAACACTAACACCTTCATGACTCACCTCCTTGTCACCTTAAGCACCTCAAACGGCCATCCAACCACCTCCATCACCACCTTGTAAGCTACTACAAGCTTGTGTACTCAAAACACCCACCTCGTCACCTCTTGGTAAACCAAACCTCCCCACATCTTAACACCTCATGCTAAGCTCTCATGACTCACCTTAAACCTTCCTTAGTCACCTCCCTATAGTACATAGCCACCTTACCAAGATAACTTAGCCCCTAAGTGTCATCTAGCCCTATATATACGCATACATATACACCATTTCAACTCACACCTCAATTCTCATTTCTATCTCTCAAATGGAGTTCTAAGCAAATCAAGGAAATAAAAGAGGAGCCGCAAGACTAGAAGTGATGTAAAGAAAGTAAGAAATGAAGCCCCGAAGGTCGTTACTAGATGTGCGACTACAAAACCATCACTTCGACCCATTTTCAAAAGCCATAAGCCAAATCCAGGTTCTATAAACTTGTTTTCTACTTTAAATCTTTAATAACGTCCTATACTTTCGGTAACCAATAGCACATCATTTGAATAAATATGCGGGTGTTTAGCAAAGGCACCCGTTGGGGGAATTACTTGTGATTATTGATTATCCCAAGGCTTCGGTGTCATGAACTTAGAGCAATAATAATGTTTTCTATGATATTTGTATTCGTTGCAAATATTACAAACTATGGGTGTATAACAACGTAACCCACTTGCATTCAAACTATTTAACTTAAACCTATATATTGTTTTTCTATGATAAGTGTATTCGTTGCAATTATTACAAACTATGGGTGTATAACAACATAACCCACTTGAATTCAAACTATTTAACTTAAACCTATATACTATTTTTCATGATAATTGTATTCGTTGCAATTATTACAAACTATTTGTATATAACAACGTAACCCACTATTGAACTTGTACTCAAAATGTTTATCAAAAACCTATGAATTTCACTCAACCTTTATGTTGTCTTTTTAACATGTTTATCTTAGGTAATTAAGGAAACTTATGGCACGGAGTGGCCCAGACTTGCAGATGGCTAAACTTTTATTATTCAAACTTTATGTTACTAGATTTTGGGACCTCTCTTTTGTAAAAACTCTGATGAATAAATGAATGATAACTAAATTTTCAAAAATGTCTCTTTTTGAGTCGTTTTCTATGATTATGACTGTTGTACTATAAAGTAATACCCCAGATTAGCTTCCGCTACTATATGTAAAATGGGGGTATTATAGATTGGTATCAAGTGCCATGGTTATAGAGAATAGGGTTAAAACCTTAACTATAACTACTTTTCTTTTTCCATCCAAGAAAGTCCTCCGTGCCACTACATCTCCCGAATGGTACGTAAAGATACATAACTATTATACTATTATATAAATAACTTATGTTATTTACCGCTGAGTTGTTAACATAGTGATGTCTTCTCCCAACCATCCTACTTTCGATGTTGAGGATGCTTTTTCATCTAACTTTCTGGACTATACACCTACTTCATTAGACTATTTTCCAGCCTCACCAAGAAACATCTCACCTGATCCTTCAGATAATTTATCTAAGCATCTTTTGGCCTTACTAGCCATCTCACCTTTTCACGATATGCAAGCATATAATGTTGTTGCTAATAAACCACCTACCCCACCACAAAATCCAATTACTCCACCAGCTATTTTGACTCCATCTCTGATATTACCACCATCACTACTGTTTGATCCCCGATATTTCTTTGTTCCTAAAGAATTATTACCACCTAAGAAGCAAATCCATCCTTAATCTTCTTCCTCAACTATGTTATCTAATTCATCTCGGAAGCAAGCATGTGTCCTAGTACTGCCATCTTTCTCAACTTATACTCCTACCCTACCTCAGATATATGAATTAGGAAAAAGTTCTATCAATATGCGTATAAAACACCATGAGGAACATATTGAAAGTATTTTGGATTACTTAGAAGAACTCTCTTTTCACTAATTGAGAAAATAGAAGAAAGACTTGTAAATGGTTGGATAATCATACCAACAGATTTTGATGAAGTAAAAACCAAACTTAAGGAAGCCCGCGCACAAATACTTGAACTACAAAAGAAGCATATGGGACAGAGAGACGAGATTGCTTTTGTTCACTTTAGGATTTATGATTTAGAAATAGCCAACAATTATATAAGAAAAATCTTATGGGACACAGTTCGTGAACTCAAAGACTTCTAGATCGAAACCTTATCCTTACCATCTTTTATCTAAGGACACGTAGTATAAGTATCAACACGTGTCAAATTTTGGGATATATAAGATATGTAAGATAAGTTATCTATAAATAAAGTTGTAATTTCATTTTACCTTACTATATCAACATCATTAATTAATCCATTCAATGAGTCTATCTTTACAGAGTTAGATAACTCATTATGGATCATACCACGACCACCGGGAAGTGAACCAATCCCCTAGGAATCAAATAAGTCAGATACTTGTTTGAATGTTCATTCCTAAAAATATTAAATTCTAAAATTTTCTGTTATATCCTGCAATGTAATACCAAATGATGTGTAATGTAAAATACAAATGATCGATGTGATTTGCTTTGTAGAACTATATCAAAATAAGAATCCATACAATATTTCAAATAATTTCAATACCACTATGTATGAAAATTTTGACAATGACTTGTGATATCATTCTTATTCCGTGTTGTCTTATGTTGATAGATGCCTCCCAAAAGGACATCAACATCTGAAGCACTAGCCATGACTTATGCTGCCATCAGGAAACTAGTTGCTGACAGTGTTGCCATAACTCTGGAAGTACAAGCTGCAACGATGGCAAGTACTAGACTAAGAAAAACTCTTGTAGCAAGTAAATGCACTTACGAGAAGTTTATGAGTTGCCAACCTTTCTACTTAAATGGTACGGAAGGAGCTGTTGGTCTCATTCGCTGGTTTGAATGAACTAAATTAGTATTTTCTCGTAGCAACTGTGCCAAGAAGAACAAAGTAAAATTCGCTATTAATACACTCACTGAGGAAGCTTTATTCTCGTGGAATTCATTCGCCCAGCCTATTGGAGTAGAAGAATCCTATAAGATCACCTAGTTTGAATTTAAAAGACTCTTGATAAAGAAGTATTGTCCCCAAACTGAGATTAAGAATATAGAAGAAGCCTTTACCATGACCCAGAAGTTAATAGAGCATGTAATGAAACACAATTCTATACAAGAAACCAAAAACCATAAACGAAAACTTGAGGATAGAAGGAACACCACCACCAACAACAACAACAACTACCGTAACAACAACCGTAGCAATGATCACCACCAATAGCAGAATAGGAAGCAAGAAACATTCAGGACTTATACCACGAACAAAAAGTACTATGAAAACCTTCCTTTGTGTACAAGATGCACCCTGCATCACATAGGACCTTGTCACGAGTCAGGTATCAGACTTAACAACAAAGTAGGCCATCATACCTAGGACTAGATTAGATTCTAGTTATAGCTTTTGTTAGAACCTAACCACGGGATGTGTGGTATAAATAAACAACACTTGTCAAATCTTGACTATGTAAAGGATAAATGCAAGTTGTTCATGATATAATACAATTTCATTATACCTTACTATTTCATAGTACCGTTATCCAGAGTTGCACCCTGATTTTGTAAAACCAACCTTTCAAAATTAATCTCATGCCAATTAAACTTGGTAATTTTGACATCATAAGTATCATGCCAAAATTCTATGTGACAAGAAAGTCATCCACATCCCAATCAACGGTGAAACTTTGATCATTCGAGGTGACCAAAGTAAGGCCTGACTAAATCTCATATCCTGTTTAAAAACCAAAAGGTATATATCCAGGAGATTCGTCTTTCTTCTTATCTTCCAGAATATGTATCAATTACCGGGAGTTAAATAAACTTACTGTAAAGAATTGTTACCCATTACCCAGGATGGATGATTTATTCGACCAACTTCAAGGTTCGAGTGTCTACTCAAAAATCGACCTAAGCTCAGGCTATCATCAACTGAGAGTAAGGGATGAAGATATTCCTAAGACTACTTTCAGAACAAGATACGGACACTATGAATTTCAAGTGATGCCATTTGGTTTAACGAATGCGCCTACTGTATTCATGGATCTTATGAATCAGGTGTGTAAACCATACTTGAACAAATTTATAATAGTATTCATCGATGATATTGTTATCTACTCTTGTAAAAAAGAAGAACACACATAACATCTGAGAATAATTTCAGAATTACTCAGAAAGACGAAATTATATTCCAAATTCTCTAAATATGATTCCTGGATCAGTATCGTGCAATTTGATGTCTCATTATTCTTCTCATGATCATACCACCAAGGAAACATCTTCTACTTAACACTATTTTGATATCATGTTTTATGCTTAAATAGGATGATTTATAATCATCTTATTGAAATGAATTAGGACGCTTCTTCATTTGAATAAGAAAATTATAAACCACCGAACTATAAATTTATAATTTCTCAGTTACAAGGATGGAGACGTCTTTGTTTGTAAATGACAAATTATGAATGATTAGGCTTAAGCGTATGGCATTCGTATAAACAATTTTCTCTTAATCCGTTTGTGCGAATAATTTCTTTTCTTCATATAAACATTATCATTATTACCTTCATACAATTAAGTCTCTAGTCGTAAATTGTTCATTAAAATATATCCATATTTATATCCGACATGATTGATGCACAAGCAACTCTCTTACAATTTCATAAATTTGTCCTAAACTAACTCCTTGACATCACTCCGCATCTAACAAAATCCTTGAGACGAGATTTCTATAAGGATGGGTGGACTAAACAACCCATACATTTCATCAATAAAAATATCCATCAATTTAAATTAGATATATATTGTAACTATCATCTATTTAATAGTAGTAACCATAACCTTGTTTATAGGGAAATTTTTCGCTTTATTCCACTATGTAACATGGTTTTCATAACTAAAGTTAACGAGCTCACACAACCTACCTATGCCATCTCTATCTATGTTTATATCATGTAAACATCCTAATATGACAAGTCTATGCCCAAATACCATTTTTACTAAAAACGTTATCCACTTAACTATATTATATCAAAATAGGCTTTAAACTTTAAACGTTTATATCAATAACCTAATTATATGTAATGTAATAACATATAAATTATTAATGTAACAAGTATTCAAGTGCATTAGTACAAGTTAACATATCATAACATTTGAAATAACTTTTCACTCTAAAAAACAATGTACAACTCATTTTAAGCACAATGTACAAGTTCATTAAGCATAACCTTCAAAATAGCCGTTTTACCTCTGTTTTTATTCTAGATTTCGTACCACTACTTTTATACAAGCTACTACACTCAATGTATAACTTCTAAACCCTAAACCTAAACCCTAAATCATCCTAAACCCTAATCTAAAACCCTAAACCCTAAAACAAAACCCTAAACCCTAATTTCACTTTAACCTTAAAACTAAGCCATAAAACTTAATCCTAAGCCCTAAACACTAATCCTAAACACTAAACCATAATCCTAACACTAATCCTAAACCTTAATCTATCTTAAACCTTAACACTAACTTAATTTAAAACCCTAATAACCCTAACTGAGCCCTAAATGAACCTGTGACCCATTTTCCTCCATTTTTCTTAATGATTCTTACCACTACTTTAACACAAGTTACAAGCTCACTATGCACGACATTTAAATGTTGTTTTCCCTCCATTTCACCTCATTATACATGAATAAAAACTCAAAAACCCTAACGCAAAATAAATCAAACCCGACACCCATTTTTCTTCATTTTTAACCCGTTTTCAACCAAACAAGCACCCTAAAACCTTCATGACTCACCTCCTTGTCACCTCAAACAGCCATCCAACCTCCTCCATCACCACCTAGTAAGCTACTACAAGCTTGTGTAGTCAAAACACCTACCTCGTCACCTCTTGGTAAACCAAACCTCCCCACATCTCAACACCTCATGCTAAGCTCTCATGACTCACCTTAGACCTTCCTTAGTCACCTCCCTACAACACATACCCACCTTACCAAGATAACTTAGCCCCTAAGTGTCATCTAGCCCTATATATATGCATACATATACACCATTTCAACTCACACCTCAATTCTCATTTCTATCTCTCAAATGGAGTTCTAAGCAAATCAAGGAAATACAAGAGGAGCCACAAGACCAGAAGTGAAGCAAAGAAACTAAGAAATGAAGCCCCGAAGGTCGTTACTAGACGTGCGACTACAAAACCATCACTTCGACCCATTTTCAAAAGCCATAAGCCAAATCCAGGTTCTATAAACTTGTTTTCTATTTTAAATCTTTAATAACATCCTAATAATCATATCTAAACTCTTGTTAAAAGATTTGAGCTCAAAACCCACGCGTTTTAAATTTCTAAACTAAATGTGCCTTAATCAAAACCTAATAATCATTTTTTTAAATTCTACAAGCTAATCTCATAAGCTGTTGTTATAAGTTATTCCTATAAGTTTATTTATCATTTCTATAAACCTTTTATCAAGTCTTAAAAGACTAAACCTGTTGAATTAATTTTTGAAACCAAACGAACCCATTTTGTCATTTTAAGCTCATAATCCCTTTTCATAAGCCATAAGCTCCTAAAAGCTATTATCCTTAACTTATTTTAGCTTATTCCACTAATTTATAACCTGAAAATGACTTTTTGTATTGAAAAATACCTTATTATAGTTTTTGGACTTGTTTTACAAATTAAATTCCATGCAAAGGTATATATTGTAACTTTTGGAAATTAATAACTACAAGGGCCTTTTTTGTAATTATATTAAAGTTATAACTCCAAGGGTTGTTCTTGCCAAGTTTTAAAAGTTAAGGGATTAATTTATATATACCTTATATATAAAGGATTACTTTTATAATTAATTATAAATCAAGGGTAATTATTGCCAATTTGATATTCTTAAAAATATGAAATATTATATTTTTATATAAATTATAAAAATATATAAAAATATTATAAAACTTGATTTTATTAAAACCCGATACATTTATCGTTATTAATCATCGATCGACGTTTATAAAATTAATTACGTTATATAATTAATGTAATTTATCATCAACTAGCTTTTGAAGAAACTTAAAACTATAATGTATCACATTACTAGTGAATTTCATGTGAGGTTCCATTTGGGTATTTGTTTTGACGAGTTTGTTGGGTTTACGATTTAAAGAGCCCTGGCTCCTCAAATAATACAACGTGACATCTGGATTATGATAGCCCGAACAGTGATACAATATTTCTATAACATTGCAATCAAAATGATATAACATTATGACATAAAACATATACAATCAAACTAAGACTTGACATATTACCCAGGTTGTGTGACAAAGCCGTTACTTTCATTTCATACACTCTTGCCATCAATCAGATTTCATGTACTGTTAAGGTAAAGTTCATAACCTCGCCTTTACTTATTTACATGCTTTATAAACCCGCGAGGAGGATACATGCTTGTTTACAAACTCTTTTACATACTCGTTTATTTTATAACAATGAGATTACTTTTCAAAGACTAAGTAAAGTTCATAACCTCGCCTTTACTTATTTACATATTTTATAAACCCGCGAGGGGGATACATGCTTGTTTACAAAACTCTTTTACACACTCGTTTATTTTATAACAATGTGATTATTTTCAAAGACTTAGTGAGTTCATAGCCTCGCATTTCAATCTTTCAAATATTTTATAAACCCGCAAGGGGGATACATGCTATAAATCATGAATGCAAGTATTTTCTGTATGCTATCCGGATGCATTATTGCTTAAGTATTTTCTGTATGCTATCCGGAAGCATTATTGTGAATAAATCTATTTGGGACTGGACTCCCCCGTTGGTGTACCTTTACTTTCGGTAACCAATAACACATCATTTGACTAACTATGCGGGTGTTTGGCAAAGGCACCCGTTGGGGCAATTACTTGTGATTATTGATTATCCCAAGGCTTCGGTGTTATGAGCTTAGAGCAATAATAATGTTTTATATGATAATTGTATTCGTTGCAATTATTACAAACTATGAGTGTATAACAACATAACCCACTTGCATTCAAACTATTTAACGTAAACATATGTACAGTTTTTCTATGATAATTGTATTCGTTGCAATTATTACAAACTATGGGTTTATAACAACGTAACTCACTTGCATTCAAACTATTTAACTTAAACCTATATACTGTTTTTCATGATAATTGTATTCGTTACAATTATTACAAACTATGGGTGTATAACAACGTAACCCACTATTGAACTTGTACTCAAACTGTTTATCAAAAACCTATGAATTTCACTCAACCTTTGTGTTGACTTTTTAGCATGTTTATCTCAGGTAATTGAGCAACTTATGGCATGGAGTGGCACGGACTTGCAGATGGCTAAACTATTATCATTCAAACTTTATGTTACTAGATTTTGGGACCTCTCTTTTGTAAAAACTCTGATGAATAAATGAATGATAACTAAATTTTAAAAAACGTCTCTTTTTGAGTCGTTTTCTATGATTATGACTGTTGTATGAAGTAATACCCCAGATTAGCTTCCGCTGCTATATGTAAAAATGGGGGTGTTACATGTAGTAGGAATCCACATCTCGTGGTGGGGATTCTGCTCCACTGGCATCGTCATTTGACATTTCTGTGGAAAGCTCTTTTAAACCTGCAAAATCAAGGTTAGTAGAAAAATGTCTAACTCTTTTCTCCTCAACCTTGCACTTCTCTCTACCTGGGAATCGTAAGCTAACGGTGATGTACGTCCCGATCTACGCGTGCGCATAGACTAACCTACACACTCACAACTAACAAAACAAATAAGCAAACAAAACAAGAGAAAAAGAAAATCTTTTTGTATCTTTTTTTTATAAAAACAATTAACAAAAACTTAAACCAAAAGCGCACTCACTCCCCGGCAGCGATGCCAAAATTTGATAGTGTCGTTGTACTATAAAAAATAAACCTTAACTAAACCTATATAGATAGGGTAAGAAAGGGTCAAATCCTCAGGGAGTATGTGGGTTTAATTTAAGTTTTGGGGTGCTCACTGATCAATAAAAGTTTTAGTTTGAAAATTCTAATAACTAAAATAGTGATCAAGACTAAATAATATAACTACTAATTAACTATAATGTAAATAAGCCAATAAAAATAAGATTCTTAAACAATTAAATGAAAAGCAATCCATCCCGGCTCCATAAATATGAATATGACTAAGTTACGGATTATTACTATTGTTTGATTCCAAACTACATAGACATAGTTTGAATTACTTGAAAAGAATAATTTTGGGCACAAATTATGTTTACCACACGAATCGTCTTAATCTCTTAAATTAATTAGATTCGGCACAACTCGTTGACAAGCAATAAAATGTCTTACAATAATCCCATCAAATAATTTTATAATTACTCAAAAGAATAATTTTAGGTACAAGTTATGTTTACTACACAAATCGTCTTAACCCCTATACTAATTGGGCTCGGCACGAGTTGTTGACTTGCAATAACATGTATTTTAATAAACAATAAAAATCCAATTAAAGATATGCATTAAATTTATATGACTTAATGTTTAACAAATAAAATAAAATCCCTAAACATGATCAAACCAAATATCTTTTACCGGGAGAGATTACAAGATTTTTAGCCGCACATGGTGATGGAGATGATGAAAGAGTTTGTTGTCATGGTGGCTAGGGTTTTGGCACGTCTCTTTTTTTTTCTTCTCTCATGTGTCGTCTGCATTTGTTGGCTGTGTAAAAAAACCTAGTACAAGTGTGTATGAATTCTTTGTGGCGTCTGTTATTCATCCATATGGCACGGATTTGTCTCACTTTTTTTTATTGTCGTCTCCTGTATAAAACCCCTAGTACGAATTTTCTCTTCTTTAATCAAAAGTGTCTGGGATTATATATCCCCATTTAACTTTTGTTTTTCCCAAGCAATTCACAACCTCCATTGGGCCTCCTCATTCTCCTTTGCTTGTTTTCACTCGTGGCCCAGCCCCAGCAAAAATGGGTTTTATTTAATTGATGATAAAGACCCAATATGTATTAGATAAATTTAGCTAAAACTTTAACAATCACGAATTGGCTGTTCTAGCTGGTATAAGCACGAGCTAACTTCATATTTTCGTGTGTTTTATCACATGAAAATAAATATCTTATTTTTCTCTTTTCGTGGCGTTTTGAATCACCTAAAACGGAGTTCAGACGAAGAAGTTATGGCCACATCATTGAGACACGTCTAAATCTTTCACTCTTCATAATTTTAATTCATTTCTTGTCACTTTCTGTGTCGTTCCACCATTCGCTCATAAAATCGCCATTTTAGCTCCATTTAATGCATAACCTACATATTCACAAAACACACTCAAAGTACCTCTATAACAACGAATAATAATGCAACTATGCGTAATTAACATGCTATGAGCTGTATGTAAAATACACCGATCACCTTCATAGGCTACTAACTCAGATGCCTAAGCTTCCAGTTCCTCAGGCGTCATAACTTTTAACCTCTATTCTCACTTCACTTTTCCAGCCTTCAAAAACTCCAGCCTTTTCATTTCTTCCATCTGAGCCTTAGCATCTTCCAGTGTCATCTTTTTACCAGAGATGCTGGATTGCTGAAGGTTTGGAAGTTTGGGAACTATCCTCCTTGTTCCAATAGAGGCGCAAGTTGCTTCAAAGGTTCTTCCTCTGTGGCTATGCTCTTCCCTTTATTAGCAATCTTTGGGGGAGGAGTTGGCTGATGAAGGAGTTATTTTAGTTCTCGAGTCTTGTGGAAGAAGCTGATATTGATGTCTTTGGGTTTCTCAGAATCTCATTATGTAAATCACGCCATCTATATTGAAGGGATTGATTTTGAAGTAATTAACATTGCAAGTTTGGAAATACCTTTTATGTTTCCATTCTATATTTGTTCTTTCCTTTAGTACTTTAGCTGCAACAAGGGCACATCAAGATGCAGTATTTCATATATCACGTTAGAAGTTATAACATATTCTCTTATATTTTCTATACATATGACACATCAAGAAATGGAGGAACTAAAGAGAGTTAGTATGGCTGATG
>BQNB010004786.1:85852-102859 GCA_026074375.1 Tanacetum coccineum | reverse complement strand
TTAAATATCCATACACTTCTAGCTTCTGAAAGCTTGATATTTATAGTAAAACGTCATTCCGAACAACTTTGTAGTTTTATACTTTAGCCGAATCAGACCTGAAAGTCCTCAAAAACTACGATCAAAGTTCACAGCTTTTCTGCAGCTTTTCACAGCTTTGTAAAAGCTGTGAAATATATGTATAGTTTCGAAATCTTTAAAAATTCATAACTTTCCCGTTTTAACTCCGTTTTACGCGTTCTTTATATGTACGAAATCATAACGAGATAGTCTATCAAAATAAAATGTTTACAAATTTCTTAAAAATGTGTACAGTGACAGTAACAGTAAACTGTAATATATAAAATATTTTTTATATATTTATTCTTGTAAAAGTCATATCTCATTCATTATAACTCTGTTTTACGCGTTCTTTATATGTACGAAATCGTGTCGAGATGATCTATCAAAATAAATTGTTCACATAATTTATTAAAAGTCGTACAGTAACAGTAACAATAAACTGTTATATATAAAATACTTTTTATATATTTAATCTTGTAAAATTCGTATCTCCTCCGTTATAACTTCATTTTTCAAGTTCCTTATATATTCGGAATTGTCATGAAATGCACTATTTGAATATGTGGTTTGTAAATTTTTATAAAAATTCGTATTTTAATAGCAGGTATAAAATATCTGTCTAATAAATATAATTTATATTATAAATTATAACATGATAAAATTATTACAAGTCCTTCAAATTAATTAATCCCACAAATCTTGCATACTTTAGGCTCTCTTAATTTATGTCCATCATTTATGTCCAATATGTCCCAACAAAATGTTCACAATAATTATTTATCTCAACATAAATCATATAATTAAACCAACACTTGTAATATATATATATATAATAAAACGTGTTCTTGCTTTCTAATATGTAATTAACATATTTTTACCATGAACATGTGTTTACTTGAATGTGTATAACCTTGTATTATTTATAAACTTTATAAAATAATTGTTAGATGGTGAATAAACAATATAAAAAATATGTAATATGAATGATTATAAATGAGTAGAGTTTATGTTAGACCTTGAATGAATAAATGAAGATAGTGAACACAATCTAATCTAGTTCTTTAACCCGAAATCCTTATTAAAACCCTAGTTTTCACTCCTTGAAAACCCAAGATCTTATGAAAACCCAAGTCTTGAAATAACCTTGATATATCTTAAATATCAACCCTAAGAATATTTGTATGCTTGTATGGTTGTTAAAAATCAAAACTATGGAACTTATATTCTTTCTTTTTGAGTCGTGGGTTACTAAGAGGAACAAGAGAGATATATGCGCCTCGAGTTACGGATATGGTAAGTCCTGGATATCGGAAAAGGGTCATGGGTTGCGATATATGCGCTCATAGTGACTCTTCATCTTGGTTTCATGTAGACGAGGACAAAAGGCAGCTACAACAGTTATATCAATGTGCAAAAAGGTAGATAATATCAATTAAAAAAAACAAAGCGTGTATGTGTTTATGTAGGTAATATTAATTAAAAAAATTGTAATAATTATAATAATAATAATAATAATCATAATAATGGAAGGGTAGTTTAGTCATTACACATCAGCACCCGAGGGTATTTTAGTCATTTCAGGTTTATTTAACGAGTCAAACTAATAGTCAACGATAAATGGACCAAAAGTGTTACGGGTCGACCAAAAACGGACTGGATCCGTTACATTTTAAACTATTGGACCAAAACCGTTAAACTAAGCAAATCATAAGGACCAAAAATGTAGTTAACTCTTATTAATATTAATAGAGGACTAATGTCCTTACATAAAAGGAAATCCATTATGGATTTACATAACTTTGATATTACTTGACTCAACATGGAAAATAAAAACAAAATAGGAGCACTAAGTTTACTCCTTTTATTCCAGGCATAGGGTTGTTCCTTCACTCTTAAAACCAATTTGGTGACATCACATCACTCAACTTATGATATTTAGACAACTTCCAACTTGTTTTCTTTGTCACGAAACCTTGATCATATATGTTCCCATACGGGTTAGTCAATCTAATTTCAGAATGCCACTGTCCTTCACCATCTTCCTTTCTACAAAAATTTCCTGAGTAAATTGGTTTCCAATCCAGACTAGGCAAGGATCCAAGAAAACCTATAGCTTTCTTCCACACACAAACTTTCCTAAACGGATTTAGCGCTTTTTAGAGGGCGAGAGCACGATCCATTGGATCATTACAGTTCAGATATTATGAGGACTTGGGCCCATAAATCAGTGCTCCAAAACTATTCCTTTTGATGTTATACTCCTCCTCATCATCACTATCGCTCTCCTCAGTGTTTATACTAGTTTGGGCTGCACGAAATGTCTGATGACAGATTCCATCGAAAGTAGATGTAACTCTATCTCTGGTGTTCAGTATGCTCCCACAAGTAGCAAGAAATCATCTTCCAACAAGTATTGGGACTCCCTTGTCCACAGGCATATCTAGAATGAGAAATTTCGCAATAATGGTAGTTACTCCTACTTGGCATAGTACATATTTCAACAGTCCCATAGGTTCTACCTTTGAGTGATTTAGCATAGTTATTCCTCGGTTCATTGATTTGACTTCCTCTCTGCCCAATTTCGAGTAAATGCGAAATGGCATAACGTTTATGTCGGAACCGGTATCTGCCGAGGTGTTAAGATCGATTTTCACCTCCAAGCGGATTGGAATGACGAATGCACCAGGATCCTCCTTCTCCTTTAAATCTTCTCCCGTTACTCTTTTTATTGTTTCTTCTTCTTCTTTCTTGATTTCACCATCCAATTTCTGCTTGTCCAAAAAAATGCTATCCAGTATTTTCTTATATTTGTCACTGGATGCCATAGTCTCGATAACAGGTCTTGCCTCTTCAAGTATAGAAAACCTTTTATAGATATCAATAGTAATTGCCTCCCGTGCAGCTTCTTCTTGTTTCAAGGGTTTTTCATTGTTCAATGACGATCCTTCATCAAAATAATTTATTTGGTGGTTCTCAAACAACCTTCTCTTGTTCCTAGCACTTTTTCCCATCTTACATACAAGCGGTGGTAGTTTAGCTTTGTCGATATCTAGAATGTCCCCAAAATCAATTCCATCTAGTATGAGCTCCCAATCATCTTCAAATTTTGCAGTTTCTTCAGATTATCTAAGAAGGGGTCAAGCTTAGGATAAATGGTTAGGACACCGTTCCCGAAATCTGCTATTCCTTTGGTAAGTCGCATGAACGATCTTCATAGAATTACTCCAGGCTCAATGCCATCCTCCTCGGGGTTTATGATGAATTTCACAAAGTATATTTCACCTCTTAAAGCGACAATCAATTCTTTCTTCACCACCCTATCTCTATTTTTCACTTTGTGCTCCAAGCACAACTTAATAGCAAATTCATTCAAGATCAAATTTTTGTCCTATTCCAGATTTATTTCCCCGTCGTAAGCTTCAAGTCCATTCACAAAGCACGGTGCAATGTACCTTTCACTCATTTTCTCTGTTTCCATCCTATAGAAAGTAAATGCTTTATTTTCTTTCTTCTCTTGACTACAAGCTGTGTCTTGTAATTCTGGAGTTTCCTAATCTCCATGACATTTAATTCCATCATTTAACGAGACACAGTTATCTTCCCCTAAGCAAATCTTTCCAATACTTGAATTAGGGTCCATAGTTCTTTTAATACACCACAACATTAGAACAAATGTTAGTGGGTTAGTTAAAACAAATAATAACAGTTTTTTTATACTTACATAAGATTAATAAACAGATAGTAATCAACAAACGAAGCAATTTCCTTATGATAACAAAGATATAAATGTTTTGTGATTGTTCTGCAGACAAGTGCGTCGCACTTCATAGGAATTACGACGTACTTCTGGCATTTTTTAAAGTTTTTTAATATTTTCCAGAAAAACCGGCGTACTTACTAATAAGTATGCCGTACTTATTAAGTTTTCAGTTACAAAACTTTTCAAACATTTTATTTTTTAGATTTTTAAAGGTTGTATTTTTATTACTCTTAAATAACACATAAAGAACAAGTTGTAAAAGGTTAATAAACACAGTGTTAATTATATAATAACATGAATGGTTACAAAAAAAAATTTAGGATTTTTATAATAATTTTTTAAATAAGCACACTCAAAAAGTAAAAAGTAGTAAATAAGCAGGAATAACACATAAACATTCATAGATTTAATATTACAAGATGTAAGGTAATATTTTTTTTGATTTTTCCGATTTAATATACAAATTTTGTAAATACAAAATTTCAACAAATACTAACACAAGGAATAAATTCCACATGCTTTTAAAGTTGATTTTATAAGTTTCAAAAGGGTTTTTGGTTTGATTTAGTTTTGACTTTGAAATCAGAATCTGTTTGTGAAAATTTGTAGAAAGTGTGGCGTACTTGGATAAAGTGCGGCGTACTTTCTGAAGAAAAAATGATTTTGAAAATTTGGGTTTGCAAAACAGTAATAACTTAAACAAGAAACAATTCAATCCTCGGCAACGGCGCCAAAAACTTTTGATGTTTTTCAAAAAAAAACTTTAAATTTATAAGACAGAATTTACCGATTTATTAAATGGAAACACATGGGTAAAGTATAACCCACGTATGTAGTATAATATTTCAGGTAAGACCAGGCCGTTCCAAGGGATTGGTGATTCTAAAAAAAGTCAATTGTTTTGCAAAAAGGTATCTTAGAGATTGTCACGGATCTTAAAGATAAATGGTAACACATATTTCAAGATTAAAACAATGTTTATTTGGGAGACAAGGGTCATGAAGGATAAACTTGGAATAATAACGGGTCCATGAATTTAAGTATAATCGGATAAATGAACGAGTAGTTTATTTAAGAGATAAACTATTTAAACATAATAAGGAATCCTTTCGGCCTTTAATCTTTATTATGAAAAATGCTTTAAGATCGATTCGCGTTTGGAAATAATAGATATAAGCTTGCACAACCAAGTTCGTTAGACATGAGGATGAGCGTTAAACACTTATATACTTAGGATGATAATCATTTTATTGACTTATCCTCACAAACTCAATACCGAGTTATCATAGACAAACACCTCAAAATCAAACACAAAGTCGGAGTCGTTCGACCTATATCCAAGCTAAATGAGTGATCAAATGATGATCAAGGATCCAAGTATATAAACATCAAGTTCATATTTAATATTTACCAAAAATCATTAATTATCTAAGTTTAATCCATATTTCCCCCATGAGTCCCAAATAAACACGATAGTACTACTCCATATTAAGATTAAAGAAACACATAATGATGATAACAAACTCAGAAAACATAATGATTAAGAAGAGTAACAAGATCATACCAACTTGTAAAGCAAAAGCTAGTGGATTTCACATGAATTGCTAAGAACAAAACTCCTTTATTCAAAGTAACCCAGAAAACTATCAACGATTCGGTCACAAAGGTTTATAGCTTCGAAATACAACCTTACTAACACTTCCTTATATGGATTAAACTCCAGAAATGGATGAACTATAAAGAAGTTCACTCCAAATCTCCAAACACTTATAAACTATAACTAGAGAAAATTCTTTGTCTGATGATTGTTGTTTTATTAAATGAGTTGTGTAAAACTCCAAAATTCAGCCTCTATTTATATCCTCAATGGCTCATCAGTTGGGAGAAAGAAAGCAAATGCAAGGCCATGACTTTAATGCTCTTTATAATGATTTGTAGTTACTGCTCCCCTAAGTACGCCGCACTTTCTAAAATGTACGCCACACTTGGTCTAATATTAATTGCATTTAATCCCGTTTATAAGTACGCCGTACTTCATCATTCAAAACAAGTTCTTTTCTCACACTCTTGAAGAGTTCAGTCTAATCCTCGGTATTCCTACCGAAGGTCATTGTTCATTTTCTAACAAATAGTCTCTCGATAATTTGACTTTTAGTGTACCATCAGGAGGTCATTATCAAACCACCCCTCCTTCTCCCGATGAAATCAGAACCTACATCTAACTTGATCGGGAGGATCCCTTTACTCGTACCTACCATGATCAAACTATTGTTGTCGAGAAAAATCAAATTTTAACTTGAAGTCCAAACCAACATGAAAACTTGGGTCGAAATTATTTGTGAAAATTTCTTTTGTCTTGGTGGCAAGCGGGATCATGCTTCGGCTTGTCTGTGTCATATGCTCTATTGTATCGTGACTTCCACGAGATACAATCTTGCATTCTTCGTTGCAAAACGAATGGAGTTGGTCACGTATCAAGCTCGGTTAATTCTACCCTATGGTATTATGTTGACTCGTTTGTTTGATCATGTCATGTTAAATTTTCCTGAGTTGTCGAATGATCGTTATGTTTTGTATGATCGTGTCGTGTATCCTCTCGCTCCTCAACATGAGCAAAAGACATGAAAGGATTATGGCACGAAAAGAGGTCGTCATTCCGCTTCCGCCTTCGATCATCCATCATCCTCTCATCATGTAGATGATGATAATGATGAGAATGACGAAGGTACTTCTCGTGTTAGTACTCCTTCCCCAACTCGTTATGTTAATTCCTTGTCAAATGATGTTCCACAAGTATTCAAAAACCTACCTCATGATGATCAAAACTTAGAAACCCTCTTTACTCACCAAACCAAAATTCTAAACCGTCAAGTCCAAATGCGAGATGAGCACAGAAGTGGGCTAAGGTCAATCAGGAAGGGCATTAAGAATTTGTGGAAGGGAAAGAAGAAATGAGCAATTTGGAGAATTTCTAAAATCAATTTTATTATGATTAGTACTTATTTAAACTTGTTGGCATTATTTTCGTACTTGCTATGCTTTGGTAATTTGGTAGGCTACTTGGTACATAATTTTGGAAACATAGTTTGCCTTGGATGATTTTTCAATTTTATCATCCTCGAACATATTTGTATGTTACTTGAGACATTATGCTTCTTGATCTTGATATGTATGAAATTATCATGCATGCTTAGTTATTTCTTTTTCTATGCCTATGCTTGATTCCCCACTAGAATTTTTATTAGCTAGTTAAATATACTTGGAAGTTAGCTAGCTTAGATGATTTTTGCAGAAATAGGAATGGCTGCAAAAGGGCACCTCTAGGATATCCTTTTTCTGTATAGGTTTGAAAAACAGGAAAAACTAAGAAAAACTCGTAACCTCCAGAAAACAGCCCCTATAAACCTATAACGGCCCCCAATATATCCGGGACCGTCCCTATATTTATGGAACCGTCTCCAGGGGTCCGAGATTTTTACTGTTTTCTCCTTAGTTTTTGTGCAATTGACCATCTCTTTTCTAGCCCCAGCTACTTTTCTGCATTTTGCTAAACACATTTTGGAATCCAAATTCTCTATAACCATGCCTTACCAAAATAATCCACTACCTCTTGATTAAATAATGATCACCCTCCTCTTCATCATATTTCTTTTCTTCTTCTTCTATATCTATGGCTTCCACCCAAGCCTCATCATCTAATCCCTGTAAGAAGATCAAACTCACTATCATTCTACTAAAAAAACTCTTTGGGGATTTAACCCAAGAAGATGATGAAACTCATACCCCTTCTCATATAGCAGAATCCTCATTTCCATCACCACCCAATGCACCATCAAAAACTCCATCAACCAAAGAAACATCTTCTACTTTAAGAACCACCTTATCTTCCTTTGAATCAAAACCAAATTCTTTACCTCTTTCTTCAAGAAACACACCTTCTCCTCAACCTATCTTTTCTTGATGATTCATTGGATGCTCTTCCAAGACCTTCAAACCCTTTTCCACTCCAAAGCCATCCTTCCTTGGATATCACTCTTTCTCTTTCACTTATCACTCCTCTTGATCACATGTATGAGACTCCATTACCATCTCCACCACCACCACCACCACCTCAACCACCTCTCATGGGCCATCCAATCTTCTTTAATGTTCTTGACTATCATGGAGCACATTGTTTATGTTTCTTCCACAACCGAAATCTCATCCTTTCTCTTAGGGATGAAATGCATTTCATGTTTTCCTATGTTGAGTATCTTCTCACTTCTTCCTTCGCATTACCTTCTCCACCTCACCATTAAACATCATTGATGTTTAACAATAAAAATTCACCCACCTTTTGTTTAAGCCATCCTCTATGAATCAAGAATCACCTAGGCCTTATGTAGGTTTTAGGATTTTAATGTAGTTATGTTTCTAATTTTATTTTTAGTCTTGTAAAATTCATACCTTTCAAGTATGAATTTCTTTTAATCTTATGAACGAATGGCTTTATTTTCTCTTATTAGTATGATGGGTGATTTAAGTGCATATTTGTGTTGGCTACTTCTAATTAGCAATCTTTATATCTATTTGTCGTGATATTGCTACAGGTTAGAAATACATATTGCACTTGTCTTTCTAACTTGTTTTTGTAGCAAGTCACCATAGCTCGATCCCTTAGTGTCCCAAATGAGGGGGAGTATACATTAAGGGGGAGCATTAGCATTGTCGATTTCTTTCTCTTCTCTACTCGACGACTAACCTTTTTGATTTGACAAAAAAGGAAGAAATTGACTAAAATTCATTAATAACTTGTAAACTTTATTTTTATATAAAATGAGTTTATATTTTGTCATCATCAAAAATGGGAGATAGTTAATACA
The DNA here is from genome assembly GCA_026074375.1 of Tanacetum coccineum. Taxonomy (NCBI): domain Eukaryota; kingdom Viridiplantae; phylum Streptophyta; class Magnoliopsida; order Asterales; family Asteraceae; genus Tanacetum; species Tanacetum coccineum. The sequence goes on along the minus strand of BQNB010004786.1, from coordinate 94,174 downwards.
AATAATATCTAAAAATGTTATTTATATTTTTCGACCTCTATGTTTTGAAGATGACAAAATGTAAAAACATTCTACGATAAAAATAAATGTATACACGTTATTAGTCGTAAATTTCCATTTAGACGTAAATCAATTAAGGTATGTATAAACAAATTATTAAACATGATTAGTAATCAAAGATAATCTTTTTGTCTTAAACTTTATATTTTTACAAATGTAATAAAACCTTTTTACAAAAATAAAAATATACAAAATATTTTTATTAATTAAAGAAATGTTTTAATTAAATATATAAATTGAAAATCTGGTTTTTCCCCCAAAATAGAAAAATCTTGACCAGATAAACATTTCTCCACTAAAAGACAAAAAAAGGAGCGTCTACCTGGGGACGGTCCCTGATAGGTAGAACGGCCCCCAAATATATGTGGGACCGTGGGACCGTCTACAAGAGATGTTGCTCTCTCTTTCCTATAAATACTGCACTATTTCGTGGCAGTTTCTTATCCTTTTGCACACAGTTTTTGTCTTTTTTCTCTCTCTAAAACCTCTACTTCTCTCTAAAACCTTTGATCGCTAAATTGATTAATCTTGTTTTAAGTGATCCAATCTCTCCTTCTTTCTTCTTCCCCCCAAGTGCAAGAGAAGAACACTCGTATTCGCCAAGAAATTAAGTGTTGTAAATTAGTGATTCTCTCCTATCTTCTTCTAGATTTGATATCTATATTTTCAATCTTGTGTAGTTGTGTAGATCCGGATAGTGTATAAATTCGGAAGTGTTGATTGTGTGTCAGTTAGTATTTTAGGCCTTAAATACATTAGTGAAGTGGTAGATTGGTTCTAGCTAAGATTAGGACTTGACATTTAGCTTAGTGTTAGAAATTGGCATAAGCGACGTGTAACGATTTTCTTCGCCTAAAGGGAGCTTGTTGACACAGTGAAATCTCGAGTCGGATACTCGAGGAGTGGAGTAGGGCGAAGAAGAGCTTCGTAGCCGAACCACTATAAATCTCGGTGTTGTGGTTTGATTTTTCTATCTCTTATCTCTTGTCTTTCATTTATACTTCTTATTTACTATTTATATTGTTATTGTGTTGTTTGTAGTTAGATATATTCTTTGTCCATATTGTTGATTGATCTCACATAAACACGAATCTGTAATTTTTATAAGCAAACTTTTAAAACGCCAATTAACGGGTAAACTATTCAACCCCCCCCCCCAATTCTAGTTTCCACACCAAGATCAAATAGGGCAAGAAATAGCATAAGCTTGAGGAAATTTGCTTATGAACTCATCATTACTCATAACTCTATCAAGCTTTTTAAGAATATCATAATTATCACCTTGTTTCACTTTTAGAAGGTTTTTAGTCCATGTAAAGTGGAGCCCAGTACTACATAAGTCTTCAACTTCAATTTGATTAACACAAGCTTTAAATTCTTCCATATCAAAAGACATATAAGAACTCCTAGCACAATGTTCATAAACAACCAGAGTTAGCTAGAGTTACATTCAGGTCACCATAAAGAATCCATGTCTGTCCATGAGTAGCCTGCTTATGTCTATTTAGATCCTTCCACAAACTCCTTCTCTCCATACCACCATTTGCAACATATACAAAAGTAACATAAGAGATAAACTTGTTTTCTATAGCTTTTAACATGCACAAAATAGCTTGTTTTGTTTCATTAATACTTATAATGTTGATGTAAGTATCATTCTAACCAACAATTATCCCACAGCCTTTATCACATTGCCTCATATTAGAAAACTGTTTCCAACTACCAAACACTTTGTCACACATCCTATCAAGTTGTTTACTCTTAAGGTGAGTTTCTAAAGTAATAGAGACATTTAACTTTTCTTCTCTAATAAGATTAATGATGTCATCTTGCTTAGAAGATGAACACATACCTCTAACATTCTAAATTCCTACTTTTAATTCCATGATAAAGAAGTGATAATAGAATCCAGTCAGCAGTCATATAGCACATCCTTATCCATACCCCTTACATCATTCACATTCATCTCCTTTGCTATACCATCATTCACATTATACATATCATTAGTTACCTCATTATTCTTTTGTCCCTGCTATGTATGTTGCATACCCTCAGTATTACTTTTGTTAATCAAAAGATCCTATCTCTTCTTAAAATAACAAAACATATCATTATTCCAATCCTTTGTTTCTTCCAAGGTAGGCTGCTTCTTCATACTTATGAATATATCAACCCTTTCTCTATCTGTCATACCTTGCATCTCTAGCAGTTCTTCTTCTTCATAATCATCTAAAATAGAAAACTTGTTTGGACTTTTTCTAACTACCTTTTCAACAACTTGAGCCTTCTTTTGAATACCACCTTCCTTGACCTTATGAATTTTTTTAATTAGTTATATATATATGATATTATAATTTTAGGTGGTGGTGTGTCTTGTTAGTTCTATATAATCTGGTTGTGGTTGTGGTGGTGATTGGATCAGATGATGGCTATGATGTTTTTAAATTTTTACTATTGATGATGAAGATGGTTCTTGTAGAGGTTTTAACTTGTATTTGATTGAAGGAAAAAAGGTTTTTTTTTTATAGGTTTTGATTTGATGATAAAAGATGGTTGAATTGAGATTAGAAAGGATGTGAAAGTGTTGGTGTAGAAGAATGATGTTGAAGAAGAAAGAGATGTTGAAGAAGGAGATGAGGAAGTAGTTTGCCTATATAACAGGCGGAGATGTAGGATTCACCCTCATTCATTGTACTTAATTATTTTTTGAAGTAATAAAATTTTATGAGGAAACCCTTTACCAAAAAAAAGATTAGTTTTTTGTATATTGGTTGGAGAAGATGAAGATATGTGGTTAATTGATTTTGTAGTTGATAATAATAATAATAATAATAATAATAATAATAATAATTGTAAAATCATAGAGGTTGGGGGGGTTGAATACAGTCTTCTTGACTTCATCGAAGTTTATAAAACTTCAAGTCTCAAATAGTCGAGTGGTGTAATGATTAACTTAGCTATAACAACAATAAGTAGATGGAAAGAGAGATATTAAGAGAGAAAGAGAGACCACGATATATACTAGTTCAGGATGGGGGTTTATACCATTCGTACGTCCAGTTGCGAATCCACGACATGATACTATTACTCTAGTATAATCCTTATGGTGGACTATAAACCGTATTACAATTTCGCTCTACCAATATGTACTAAGATCGGCGCTCACTAAGAAGAGCTACTCCATACGGTATTCCGCCCTTAGAATCCAGAACCCGTGATTCTACTTTTCTTCTAGGATCACTAAAATCAACTAGAACCACTAAGAACTTCCCCTTGAAAGCTTACCAAAACCCCAACTAGATCCTCAATGATCTAGACGTGATCACAAAGATAGAATAATTCCTTTACAACCTAATTGAATGAAAAGTTGATTGTTTAAATCAAGTCCTAACCTATCCTAGAGACTCGATTCTAAAAGAAAGGATATGGGAAAGAAGACCCTCGACTAATAACACACAATTGTAGATTAGGTACTTGTGTGTCTCTCTTGCAGAGATGTGCTCTTCTATAGAATGGTAGATGAGAAGATTAAGAACACAAGAGGTGTTAGACTTAGAGGATAGGAGAAGTGAAAAAGAGAAAGAAAGAATGGCAAGAGGTGAGGAATACAAGAGCCAAAAGCGGTATTTATAGGCCAAAAACCCAAAAGTGGGAAAATGTAATTCGAGACTGTCACGCTGGCCATGTATCAGCGCGTGACAAGTGCGCCAGAAGCCCGAGTTCATTTTTAGGGTTTTTAGTGTTTTAAATACCCGTTCTTGCTAAACCCCCAATTGTACTTCACGCTTTGACATTTCCATTATTCTTACACTCAAGTTCAACCAACTTAAATAGCCATTTGATAAAAACGTTTGTGAAGTAATTAAAAGAGAATTTAGGGATGTTTGTCCAACTTCAAAGAGATAGAAATGAACCATTGGACAAAGGGTATGTTTGGGTATTCCTCACATGTATTTGGTTTAGTTGGAAACTAACCATTGTTAAGTGGATGAGTTGGCATAGTTAGAATAAAAATAATATGCCAAAAGAATATTCTTTTACTTGAAGAGGAAGTGTGGATGTTGGAGGGATAATTTGAATTTCAAATTTAAACAATTAGACATGTGGGATAAAGATAAGGAGAGTGTAAGTTGGCATAAGTTGTCATGATGGAAGGTTTAACAGCTTTTGCTCAAATTCAAATTTGAATTGTTAGGGATAAGGATAAGGTTATGAGGTGTAGTGAGTTGGAGTGAGTTGGATATGAGTTGTATTGGATGTGATGGTGATGTGATAGAAAGGAGCCTAACATTTGAAATTCAAAATTCAAATGTTAGGAAGGGTAGAAGTGTGTATGAGAAGTTTGGGTGAAGTGTGTGAAGATTTGAATTCAAATGTAGAAGTGTGTGTATAGGAGAAGAGTATGTGAGAAGCTTTGTGTGTGTATGTGTGTGTAATTTGAATTCAAATGAGAGTTGTGTGAGTGTAGATATAAAGAAGAAGAATGAATAGGGATTGTATGATAGAGAATATTGAGATGTGATGGATATGAGCCTATGTTTGAATGCTGGGGGACAAAAGGTACAACAATTACAAGGAATGTACATTATGTAAGAGAATGTGAGTTGTCCCGTGTGGGTATGTTGTGGGGAAGGTTTAAGTGAGGAAGGTTTAAGCTTTGTAGTGAGGAAGGTTTAAGTGATAGAGATCATGTAGATAAGAATGATAATCAAAAGATTGATTGGGTAGATAAACACATTGTCATTAAGAGAGAAAAGATATGGGCAAATGTGATTAAAGAATGATTTGAGGATTCGTAAAGAATGTTTGTAGGAATGTTAAGATTGTGTAGGAAAGTATCTATAATCATTTTTTGGGTAGAAGGGATTAACAAATGATTAAGGAATGTTTAAAGGAGAGTAAGTGACGTGTAGGTGTCATGTAAGGAATACATATGGGAGTTTGTAAAGCATTAATATAGAAAAGGTAGAAAGGATCAAAATAAGATTAACCTTCAATTACCACAAACTCAATTAGTCATTTAGACTTTAACCCATGATTAGATTTGATCACTAATCATCTTGATGCAAACAAGCTAAGTGCTTTGCATCCCAAGTAAAGCATATCCCATAACAGGAAAGGATGCATTTACGCAAAGTGACCTTTGACTTAATTTGACTAATATGGGAGTAAAACCCGTTACGTGATTAGGAACAACGTAAATCCGGTTTAATTTCCATTGAATACTTTCGTTTGATGGTATGTTGCTAGGTTTAGAGAAAATTTTCCACCTTGGCTAGAGGCGTTTGATAAAAGAATTGAGTTGTCGTTTGATTTGTTTTTGCTCCTCTCTAAGTCTAAACCTCGTTTAGAATGTTTCCAAATGCTTAAGTATCATGTACATACCTTTATTGAAGATTTCACATGCGTCGGCTAAGAGGAAAGCTGACATTGAAAAATCCGTAAAAACGGATACTGAGAGTGGCATGCTGGCCACGTGCTGACGCGTGACCAGTGCACCAGAGCTCATGTTCCGGTTTTCTTTTTTTGGATTTCGGCTATCGTTTGTTATTTTAAGTGTTGCGAACGTTTATTTATCATCATTAAAACATAAAGGAGATCGTAGTCGATGTTGCACCGACAATAATAATAATAATATAGAAAAGCGGAAAGTGAGGGTATTTTTGTAATTTTATTTGACTTAACAACAAATACTATTGGAGTTAGGCGAAATGGACTGGATCCGTAATGGGTCAAAACGACTGACTCGTAACCAAAAAAATGGACTGAATCCATAAAACCCGACAAACTACAAGGACTATTATGTAGTTAACCCATGTATAAATAATCAGTTTCTCCTTCATTACAAGTCCTTTATTACTATTGTTGTTTTAACCATTACATATTTGGTGCTTTCATTGAGAGTACTATGTCTCCAAAACGCAACATACCATCACTCGAAGAGTCTATGGCATCCATAGCCGACTCGTTATCCAAGCTCATTGCATCTCACACGCATTTACCGCCCAACTCGATATTATCATCTTAAAACAACAACAAACCTTAGCCCTCATCTTACCGGTCGTTCAAACTAACAACGAGATGGCAACCACCAACCATCGTCTTGCCACAAACAAGCATACAATAATTGATCACACCGCCACTGAACACCCCTAAACTCACCATGGCCTTTGAAGGTCTCAACCCTCTTATTAAAGAGAAGGCGATTAACCAACCCAACTCCTAAAGTTTTCCATCACTCTCATTATCTACTACTATAGTCCTACTTACACTTACACCTGCGCCCTTGCTACAAGCTCCTCCCCAACCACCTCAAACACTACATGTCATGTGTTTGAACGTGACCATGATGCAAGACGACAGGTGTAGAAGGTTTATGTTTTGAATTCCCCAATAAGTATCACCTCATTCACCAATGTAACGCGCATGCATTCCTTTATTTTCAACGGGATCGTGGACTTTAGTCGCAAAAAAGGACCCTCTATGGTTATTCACTGTGGATATGGCAACCTCGGCCTTGAGGACAAGGCATGTTTTGAGGCGGGAAGAATTGTTACGTGTTGACATGTTGAAGGTGTCGAGATTACAGTTTTATTTTAGTGTTGCATAGTGGGCATCATGTTGCACGTTTTAGGCTAGTATTATGCACGTTTTTAAGGATCTTCTTTTTTCTAAAAGTATTTAAAAATAAGTAAACCAAGATCCAATTTTGAAAAGAACTTTGACTCATGTAGTTTATATAGCAATTTATCTATTGTTGGCATCGGAAAGGAATCTTTGATCAAAAACTGCACTAAAAGCACAATAGTTGGTACAAAAATGCCATGTACCATCTTTCTTTCGAACAAGAAGTACTGGTGCTAAAAAAGGACTAGAGCTAGGTTGGATCAACCTTGCGCTAACATATCAGCAACCATTGTTAATACAAAAGTTAGGTCGGATCTTGTTTGGCCCGAATAAGCAGCTATTCGGGTGTAGAGCACCTTATTCTTATACCAAGTGAATTCGTTGAGGAACCCTGCACAATGAATAAAACACCGTTAACCTTACCGTGGGGACGGACCCCACGATTAGACTCCGGCGTGAGAGTAAGTAATCGATTTGAGAGAGTAATCGAGAACGATTAGGGTTATAAGTCATGAAGTGATCATGATTATAATGTGTGTAATGTGTTGTTGTTGTGTATATTGTGTGTCAAAGCGTGTGCCTGCATCAATGATAATTGTATTATATTTATAGGCTACGTACCGTAGAGTTTCCTTATCTTTAGGCGCAAGATTCATTTGATATCTTCAAGATTTGCCAATATCTTCGGGATCATCTTACCTATTTAAATAAGTAGAACATATCTCTTATTTAAATAGATTATCTTTTCCTAAAATAGCTCATGGAGTTATTAACGGTAAGGCGCACGTATTGGCGCTACGTTCTAGCGCCCGCGGCCCAGACAGTGTTCGTGACCGCGACCCGCTAGCCAAGTAGCAGTAGTAAATGGGTAAGCCCATAACCGTATAAATGGGTCGGGCCATACTATACGTCAACATGTCCCCCCAGTCTAGTAGGCGTGGCCGTGGCCGTGGCCGAGTAGGCGTGGCCGAGGTCACGGTTACTAGACTACCAAGAATAAACGAATGGGAAAACATTTGCTCTCCTTAACCATCACGTGGGCCTTCTGCAATTAATCCAGGCCCGAAGGCATACTATACGTCATCATGTCCCCCAGTCTAGTAGACGTGGCCGTGGCCGTGGCCGAGTAGGCGTGGCCGTGGCCGTGGCGGAGGTCACGGTTACTAGACTACCAAGAATAGTCTAATTATAGGGCTGCGTATCCTGCAAGATGCAACTACACATACTTTTTCTTATAGAAATAAAGTAGTAGTATTTTATTAGTAGCGTTAAACTTAATAAATTGTGCTTAAAATGAATAGAGGGCCTTTTAGAACATGGAGTTTATTATAAAGGTTTCTCAACTATGTGTTAAAACACAGAGTTTATTAGAAAAAGGGATTAACATCAAGATGCATATATGATCACGGAGAATGAAGCTTATTATTAATATAGCGCGGAAAACATGCGTAATGTTACGACTGGTTGATGCGTAATTGTACGACTTAGTCATGCGTAATGTTACGACTAATGTGTCCGGAGCAACAATTAAATAATAATTTAAAGTGACATTCGAAAAATAGACATTTTTTATATATTATACGAGTTTACTCATATAATTTGAACAAAAATTAAATTGATTTATATAATAAGGAA
>BQNB010004786.1:0-81124 GCA_026074375.1 Tanacetum coccineum | reverse complement strand
CATTGTCTCTTATAGTATCTTTGGATTTATTCAAAGGACTGTAAAGGCTCATTCAGATCCTGTTTATAAGGACCTACAAATGTCATTACGAACAACTTTCGCGTTTCGCCGGAAGGCTGAAACGGACTCGAAAGTGCTCAAATCGTTTAATTAATAGATCTGTCAGATTTAATATATTAAAATATAACTTATTTTCTATTAAAGTGTATGTTCCGATTTCACTCCAGTTTCTTCGTTATTGGGAGTTAAAAGTCCCGTTTTATATCAAAACGTCCGTCAAAATATAATTTGTTATATTTTGTAAACCAAAGTCTAACTTTTCAACATCTCGAACTCCGAATCCCATGTTCCGTTTTCTGCTCACAATGTACCGTTACAAAAACGCGCCAAAGTCCGTTTAAAACTCAAAAACTTATCTAAAATGTGTCTCTCATGGCTTATAGCTTAATATCAATCCCGTTTTAATATTAATACACATTTTACTTAGACGTCGCAAGTTTCATTAGATTTTCATCACATATAACCAATTGATAATATATGAAACAATTAATATATTTATGGTGCAAAATAAAACGCACCCTTTTGTGTCTGATTATCAAACCAAACAAAACCCCGGCTGTTTGACAGCCAACCCGACACACCCTCGTCGGTTGTTAACCCACAAACCCAAACGCACCCCTTGGTTCTTATGTTAACCCAAACGCACCCCTTGGTGCAAATCTGTCCAACCAAACATACCCCTTGTGCAATCCTATTAAACCAAACGCCCCCGTTTGGCTGTTTCGCAGCCAAACGCACCCTACTCTGTTTCTATCAAAACCAAACACCCCTTTGTGGTTTTTAAGTAAACAAAACGCACCCTAATTGTTATAACAAAACCAAACGCTACCCTAATCTGATGAAACTACCAAACGCCCCTAATCTGTTATAACCAATAAAACAAACACCCCTAACTGCTGTTAATATTCCAAACGCACCCTTTTCGGTGCTGTCACAGCCAAACGCACCATAATCGGTGGCTGACCCGAACCCGACGCACCCCTTGTGGTGGTTGTTTATGAAACCAACCGCACTCTTGCCGGTGCAAAACCAAACAAACGCACCCCTGTTGGTGACTAACGGAACCAAACGCAGCCCTATCTTGTTTATAACAAAACCAAACACCCCTAGCTGCCCACCCCCCTGCTGCTGCCCTATACCCAACGCACCCTAGTTGCCATAACCAAAACCAAACGCACCCCTGGTGCTATCTAACCAAAACGCACCCTCGGCTGGTGGTTTGACCGGACACCCCACGCACCCTTGTGGGTCGTGGTGGCTGCCGAAACAAACCCACCCTTTGTGGCGGTTATAACCCAACACGAACGCCCCCTTTTGCGGCTTTCCTGCCACCGAACAAACAAACACATCCTTTGCTGTTAATAATAAACCGGACACACCCTTAGTGGCCCGAGAACGAAACCCGCGCACCCATGGTGGTGGCTGTGCGTCGGCAGAAAGGAGAGGGGGGAAGGGAAAATGGCGCGAGTGAGGGCGAGTGATATGGGGGATCGGGTAGATCCGGTTGTGAGGAACCTTTTTGGATTCGGCCGGAAAAGTCCGCCGGAAAACTTTTCCGGCGGCGGCGGCGTGGTGGTGGCCGGAATCCGGCGGTGGGGGTGGTGGCCGGATAATGGGGGGAGAGAGAGATGTATGAGAGGTTTGTGTGTGTGTTTTTATATATATAAATGAAATAAAAGATATAAAATTTATATATATATGAAAACTATAAAATAAAAGTGGCAAGTTTTAATAGTTTAGGGTGAATTTTGTAAATATTACCCCAGGGACCATAAGTGTAATTGTTGAGAAACTTTTATAAAATATTGGTTCGGGACTCGTTTGAGTGACTTAACGGATGTTTCAAAATACGAAACCTGCGCCATTGTTTTCCAAATCATTTTTCTGATAAAAATGAGTATTTGCTTGATAATATTTCATAAATATTTTATAACATTAATAAAATATCTGTTATTCATTTTGTGGACCGGTTTTGCCTCGTCCGAAATAAAAATGGATTTAAGCTCGAGTATTCGCGTTATCAACAACGCTTTTAATTAAAAATGATGACTAATTTATTTAATATTTTTATTAAATAAATACAGATAATTAATAACAAATTTAATTATTTTTGTGTGTCCGCGTTGTATGTTGTCCGTATAATCTTTGCGGTGTTGTTTTAGCCCTTTTCGGCTCGTTTCCAGGTCTCGAGCAAAACTGAAAAGTTGTCAGGAATATCATTTCACATCAAATTGCTTTAGAGTCCGAATAATGAAAACGTGATTTAGCTACTCGTTCTTATAAGTCAAGCCCGACCCTAAAAGTCAAAGATTGAAATCGTCATTTAAAATTTCAAAAATTCTCGGATGTTACATAATTACTTAACACTTGCTTGACGTAAACGTTTAATTGTTTGATGCCCGTTTACATTAAACGATAATTTTTAGCTTACTCGATTTAACTTAACACTTTAAAATTTTCAAGCAAACACGTACAACACTAAAAATTAGTAACGAACTTATTGACGTCATAAATGACCCTAAAACACGGGGTGTTATATTCTTCCCCCGTTAAACGAGCCTTGTCCTCAAGGCTTACAATGCGGCACTTGACGACGGTGCGGTCTTGGTGAAGAGGTGTGGATACTTCTTCTTGAATTGATCTTCCCGCTCCCACGTAAACTCAGGACCTCTCCTGGAGTTCCATCGAATTCCCCATTGACAACTTGGTACTCGCTTTTTCCTCAACCGTTTGACCTCCGTATCCATAATTCTTACAGGTTCCTCAACAAACGAGTCTTGTGTTTCGTATCAAAGTGTAGCCCATCCAACGGAACGGCTAAAGGTTCATCGGCATAGCACTTTTTCAGATTAGACACATGGAACGTATTGTGAACCCTGCTCAGCTCCTCCGGAAGCTCAAGCTTGTAGGCAACGGATCCAACCCTTTCTATCACCTTGAAAGGTCCGACATATCTGGGGTTTAACTTCCCCCGTTTGCCAAAATGTACAACCCCTTTCCAAGGCGAAACCTTAAGCATAACCTTATCCCCAATTTGAAATTCCATCGGCTTACGCTTCAAATCTGCATAACTCTTCTGACGATCACGAGCAGCTTGAATCCTCTGCTTGATCTGAACAATCTTCTCGGTAGTTTCTTGCACTGTCTCTGGACCAGTGAGTTGAACCTCTTTGACTTCAGCCCAACAAACAGGTGAACGACATTTTCTACCATACAGTGTTTCAAATGGTGTTGCGTTAATGCTAGCATGATAGCTATTGTTATTTGAAAATTCGACTAACGGCAAATGGTTAACCCAACCTTTTCCAAAGTCGATCACGCAAGCACGTAGCATATCCTCGAGAGTTTGAATGGTCCTCTCGCTCTGTCCGTCAGTCTCTGGATGATACGCCATACTCATGGCCAAGCTAGTACCCAAAGCCTTTTGAAGTGACCTCCAAAAATGCGATGCGAACCGAGGGTCACGATCACAAATAATTAAGACAGGAATTCCATGTCTCGTGACTACATCCTTTAGGTACATCCTTGCCAGATTCTCTAGGGGATCAATTTCTCTTATCGGTACAAAGATTGCAGACTTGGTGAGTCGATCAACAATCACCCAAATGGTATCGTAACCTTGCGACGACTTAGGAAGCTTTGTGACAAAATCCATAGTGATGTTGTCCCACTTCCATTGAGGTATTTCAGGTTGTACCAACAATCCCGATGGTCTTTGATGTTCAGCTTTGACCTTAGCACAGGTCAGGCACTTGCTAACATAGGTGGCGATGTTTGCTTTCATATTGGGCCACCAATATAGTTTCTTCATGTCTTGGTACATCTTATCAGAACCCGGATGAATAGAGTATTTTGATTTGTGGGACTCGTGCATGATCACGGTCCTTAAATCTCCATAACATGGTAACCAACTCCTGCCATTGAAGCATAGAGTTCCATCCGCACGGGGTTCCAACTTTTCCGTTCTGAACTTTTCCGGATCCTTTGAATTTTCAACCAGCATACCTCCAACATCTTCATTCTTGATATTCTCTGGTTTCCTTGCTTCAGTCTGAGCATTCAAGATTTGCTTAGGAAGATCCAAGCCAATAGTCATGACTAAGGCTCGAACTCTTAATGGTTTAATTCGTTCTTTCCTGCTCAAAGCATCAGCAACCACATTTGCCTTTCCCGGGTGATAACGAATCTCACAATCGTAATCACTGAGCAACTCTAACCAACGACGTTGCCTCATGTTCAACTCCTTCTGATTAAGAATATGTTGCAAACTCTTATGATCAGTGAACACCGTACACTTGGTTCCGTACAGATAGTGCCTCCAGATTTTGAGAGCGAACACTACTGCTCCAAGTTCCAAATCATGAGTCGTATAATTTTTCTCATGTATCTTCAGTTGGCGTGATGCATAAGCAATCACTTTATCCCTCTGCATCAGCACAACGCCTAAACCTTTGATGGAAGCATCGCAGTATGCGACAAAATCTTCACTTCCTTCTGGTAAAGCCAGAATTGGTGCACTACACAACTTCTGTTTCAATGTTTGGAACGCTGCTTCTTGTTTGTCGCCCCAAACAAACTTGACCTTCTTCTGAGTAAGCTTGGTCATTGGTTTGGCGATCTTCGAAAACCCTTCAATAAATCTTCTATAATACCCAGCAAGACCTAAGAATTGACGAATCTCCGTTGGTGACTTAGGAGACACCCAATCCTTAATGGATTCGATCTTAGCGGGATCCACATGAATGCCTTCACTATTAATCACGTGACCGAGAAATTGCACCTTAGGAATCCAAAATTCACATTTGGAGAACTTAGCGTACAACTCCTCCTTCTTAAGAAATTCTAGAATCGTCCTAAGATATTCTTCATGCTCTTTCTTGTTCTTCGAGTAGATGAGGATATCGTCGATAAATACAATCACAAATTTATCCAGATATGGCTTGCACACGCGGTTCATGAGGTCCATAAATACCGCCGGTGCGTTAGTCAAGCCAAATGGCATCACTTGGAACTCATAATGACCGTACCGAGTCCTGAATGCCGTCTTCGGAATATCCCCTTCCCGTACTCTAAGTTGATGATAACCAGATCGCAAGTCTATCTTCGAATAAACACTGGATCCTTAGAGTTGATCAAATAAATCGTCAATCCTTGGAAGTGGATAACGATTCTTCACTGTCAGCTTGTTTAATTCCTGGTAATCAATGCACATCTGGAATGATCCATCCTTCTTCTTGACAAACAAGACCGGAGCTCCCCAAGGTGAGGAACTGGGCCTTATAAAACCCTTGTCGGACAGTTCTTTCAGTTGCTCCGACAACTCTTTCACCTCAGAAGGCGCCGATCGGTAAGGTGCTCGTGCTACAGGTGCAGCACCGGGTATCAAATCAATTTGGAATTACACTTGTCGAGTCAGAGGAAGACCCAGCAAGTCCTTGGGAAATACTTCAAGAAAATCCCGAACGATCGGTACATTATCAAGTCGCTTCTTCTCCGCCTTGTCTTCTGCCTCCTTCGTAGTAATATGTGCCAAAACGACCTGACATCCCTTTAGCATATACTTCTGCATCTTCGTGCACGAGATGATGTTTAATCGAGTCTCGTGTTCCCGGTTACTCCCATTACTATGAAAGATTAAAGTTTCTCTTCCCCAGGGGATGCGAACAATCTTATCCGCATAAACAATGACGGCTTGATATCTTGACAACTAGTCCATGCCGATTATAACGTCAAAACTACCCATCTCCATTGGCATTAAATCGATGTTGAAAGGGTGGTTCAGAAAATTTAGAGTGCAACTCTGAATGATAGTATTAACGTCAACTATTCTACCATCAGCTAGTTCTACGGCATAATCATGGTCTAAGACAGTCGGTGCGATATCAATTTGAGAGCTAAATGCAGTGGATACAAAACTTCTATCGGCACCAGTATCAAATAAAACAGAAGCATAACAGTTGTTGAGGAGGAACGTACTCGTAACGACATCCACATCCGGGTTTGTCCGTGCATTGCCCACAGCATACACCTTTGCTTTAGCATTTCTAGTCCCAACTTGGTTACCATGGTTGTTGTTGTTGTTGTTGTTCAGCTTTGGACAATACCTTCTGAAATGTCCTTGTGCCCCGCACTCATGATAAGTAGACTTCTGACCCATCCCAGTACCCCTCTAGTTGTTGGCAACATTGGTATTTGTAGTGCTCTTATAGTCACGACCAAAGTGGCCAACCTTGTTGCACTTGTAGCATCTTGGAGTACATGGACCGTCATGGTTGTAATTGTATTTGGGGCACAGAGGTTTAGATCCTCCGTATGGTTTCCTATCTCTAGATGTTGCGGCGTATGCCCTTGCCACATTTTTCCTTTTAGAAGGTTGCTGTTGGTTTTGGTTGTTTCGGGAAGTGTCTTCAAACTTCCTCTTGTTTGCAGCCTGTCTTTCAGCAAAAGTACGGATTTTCTTATCCATTAGCTCAGTTGCCATTTCAGTGGCTTCCTGCATGGTTTTTGGTTTCGATGCCACAACACTCTTATGAATCATGTCGGGCAACCTACCGACATACCTTTTAACTTTATTAGACTCTTTCGGAAACATTCAAACTCACAGCAAAGCCAGCTCCTAGAAACGTTGGTTGTACCTTGTTACATCGGTACCTTATACTTCCAAATTCCATAACTCAGCCTCAAGCTTCTTCATCTCATTTCTCGAGCAATACTTGTCAGCCATTTTCTTTTTCAGTTCTGTCCAAGTCATCACATAAGCAGCATCATGACCAACAATCCTAACGTGGGAATTCCACCACGTCAGAGCACCTGCTAAAAGAGTACAAGTAGAAAACTTGATCTGATTCTCCACCGAGCAGTGGCTTATGCGAAACACAGTCTCCATCCTTTCAAACCATTGAGTTAGTTCAACAACTCCCTCAGTGCCTTTGAAATACAGAGGTTGACACTTCATAAAGTCCTGGTAAGTGCATTCTCGAGCAACGCGTTCAGTCCTTCTGACACCCGTTCCCGAAGTATGGCTGTCATCGCCAGCTCTGTTTGCATCACGTGCTGCCAGTGCAGCAGTGACACCTTGGTCAATCATTGCCTGAAGCTGGGCATTGGTGACAGATGTGGTAGTAGTTGTTGTTTCTGGGGCTGGTCTAGCCCTCGTGGTTCTTTTCGGTGCCATTTTCTTCAATCACAAAAAGTATAACACCCGTTAGATTTCATAAAATCTTAACCATGACATGACATATACACAATAAATAAAACAAGATCACATCCCACAGTGAAATATATAACTGAACTGAGTTCAACACTGGTATAGATAAATCGACATTCATTCACACAAATTCGATTACAACCAAAACATATTACATTCCTGACATAATACCACCATTCTATATATACATGGAAAACATACACAATTTCTTGATACAAGAAATGAAAATACAAATCCTACTACCGTGCTAGCTGGGTATAAACCTATAATACTTAGCCGGCTAATAAAAGATAGCTACGAATACAACATAAACCTAGAGCCCTACTAGCCGGGAGTCACTCGTAATACTTAGTAGGCTATATACAAAACAACTAGTCATAACCTGATCTATGAACTACTACCGGCCTCCTCCGGTGGTACTGGCTGTGTTGGACCTCCAGAGGGTCCCTGCTATCCCTGCAGTGCTGTCACTTGTCCCTGTAAAGTGGTCACCTGTCCCTGTAGAGACTGCATCAATGTCAAAGTCTGCATAAGCTGCTCCTGTCGGGTACGGTCAAATGTCTGTAATGTTGCAATCTCTGCCTGCCTCCTGTGGTCCGCCTGTAGCATCTCTGAAGTCATAGTCTGACTCCTACGGTCAGCTGCCTGCAACTGTGAAATCACTGCCTGCTGACCCATCACTACAGAGCGTAATGCCATAATCTCTGAACGTGCCATATAGCTAACCTCTATGGAGCGTCCTCATGCCTCCCGGGAAACCAGAGCCTCCTGATCTAGTAGTCGTGCAGTCTTATAGTGGTACTGACCATCATCAACCAATGTCTCAACTCTCTGATATATCTGGGTATGCCTGTCCTGAGTATCCCCTATCACAGCATAGATATCTTGCGTGTCCTGCTCCTGGACTGCAACAAGCTCGGTCACCCTAGTATTGACCCCTTCAAGGGTCATCGGTGCTACCTCCTCAATAGCCTCTCTCGGGTCTACCCAAACATCTCTAATCCCATAGCCGACCTCCTCGGCTCTCTGTCGTCTGATCTCGGTATCCATAGTACCGACAAACCCATAGTCTGCCCTACGACCTCCAATTGGTCTAGCGGTAGCAGCAGCTGAACTCTCTCCAATCTCATACCTAGGACCCTGAGTAGAACATAACCTCTTCCGAGGTGGTAAGCAAACCTCAGGTTTGTCCTCTCTACGGTCAGTGGAGAGTAAATGTAAGGGTGGTGTCCCTGATGATAGTGCAACTGGTCTAGTGTGGGAGAGTATGATGGGTGGTGGTAATGGTAGTGAATAGGAAGAGGTGTGGATATTTCTTCCTGAATTGATCTTTGTGTTCCCATGTGAACTCAGTACCTCTCTTGGAGTTCCATCGGCGGTCATACGGTGTACAGGTGGGACAGAGTTGGCCGGAGCTGGGTGCTCCTCCTCCTCCTCCTCATCCTCATCCTCGTCCTCGTCCTCGTCCTCATCATCATCATCATCATCATCTCTATCAGCAGGGTAATCAGCTGGATCCTCCTCGGGATCCTCATCATCCTCCTCTGGCTCCTCTTCTGGATCAGACTCAAGAAGATATCTTGGTGAATCTACAGTGGGTGAGGCAGCAGCAAGTAGTGGCTGCTCCTCGGCCGGGAGTATCTCATCCTCCTGTAGTATGTACTCAGGGTACATCAGCTCAGGAACAAAGTCCAATGGGGGAGGTGACAGCGGCTCCTCAGGGCCAGGTATGTAGTCAGGCGATGGTGGAACCTCGGGGCCAGGTTTGTAGTCAGGCGATAGTGGAACCTAATAAGCAGCCATTATGTAAGCATATGGGTCCTCTAGCATAATGGGTGGTCCTTCGATTCCTGGTGAACCAATGTCTGACCCATCCTCAAATGGACTGGACACTGCCGTGTAGGTGACCGTGGAATCTTCCGAATCTGACATAACTGAATCTGAAACTCCAACATAACTTATATTAGTATTTAATATAAGACTCTTATAGTAATATACATTTATATAATCACATGTATATCAATCATGAATATCAATTATGCATGCATCTAGCCTAACCGACTAATGCACAATTAGTGTATGTATGTCCAGTTAAAACCCCTTTGTATGAATGCAATGTTTGAAAACGGTTATAGTCCAGCAAAAACATTTGACCTGGTTCTCTATAACCTTGGCTCTCATACCAATCTGTAACACCCCCAATTACGGTCGTAACGGAATAATGTGTCCGGGAGCGTTACTTAATATAACACAAGATAATATAAAAACGCCCAAAAAGTCGTTTAAAAACTGATACATCAGATTTAATAAAGTAAGAGTTACAAAAACCCTAAGCTTTACTTGTTTACTTGTATTATTATAAAGATTTCCACAGCCCATAACAGATATAACAAAATGTAATTCACTGACATCTTAATGCATGACTTCAAAATATAACCACCAATGTATCCTTCGCACCTCGTGCTTAATGACCTCCTGAAAAACATTGCATTTAAAAACGTCAACATAAAGTTGGTGAATTTCATAGGTTTATGTAAATGTATATGCAGGACCGCAAGACTTTCCCAGTGATAATGCAACAGATGCAGACATCACAAATGCAATTACGTTTGCCTAAGCTCATGACACCGAAGCTCGACATAATTAATACAATATATAAATATTGCCTACATTCCCGTGAATGATGTTCAACCCATAACAACCAGTATCCGACATGATATACTTCTTGTCCGAGTGAATAAGCTATGCACCCGAGACGGGGGAGGTCAATCCCAAATAGATCTATCTACAATCAATCGCGCGTCACATTTCCAATAATTGACAGTTCATGTTCATGGCATAGGGGGTTAATCGCTACTTAGGCAAAACGGAATCATAATCACACTAAGTATGCAACCCAAACAAATATGCAACCTTCTACTCGCAACCTAAGACAAGTAAATACCTAATTAGATCCTATACGATATGCTCAGACAATATTAAGGTTCATTTGTTAAGTCTTGTTTTCACATTTGCTTCTAAGGTTACTTTTATCACAAGGCATAATTTCTACTAATTTGTCCCGAATTTCCTGTCACTTTAAGTATTTATTTGACCAAGTTAACCAAATTTTATGGTCAAGATACTCCTCCAGGTCACAATTCCATGTTTTAGGTGTGTTCATGAATTTTCATAGATTTTATTAAGGACTTATACTCGACCATTTATACCCGACTCCAAAAACGGCCAAATCTGGACATACCAAAGTATTTTAATGATTAGAGGATCTAAATCAAGATTATATGAGTTAGGCCAATGGGATACTATAAATAACCCTTACATGTGTCTCCCATATCAGTTTCAATGATAGATTCATTGTGGTTTATGATTTATGGTCATTTTAGTACAAGGGTTGAAAAGAGATTTTCGGGCAGATTTGACACCTTTTACCATTTTGCAACTTTCCTTAACCAAACGACCTCATATTTTTATAAAGCTTACATTTCTGGAAACTAGACTCAAAGCACATGATTTTAGGCTCTGGAATCATGTCAAAACATTTATTTATCATCAGATTATGCTCTAATCAATATGACATAAAAATAAAGAAGAGGGCTGATTGAAATTTTCCTTTGACTAAACAAGTCAAACCACTAACCCAAAATGCAAAAACGACCGAATCAACTCTTGAAATCATTAAATATGTAAACATCCTTTTTAATAAGAAAAATCAGTAGGTACCTTACAATATATTTAAACCATTGCATGTACAAGTTTACACCCGATCTAGCTCTAAATCATGGTTTTATGAACGTTTTTGTGACTAGTTTTATCATTCGAATCCCTAAACCTCCCAAACAGGTCCTATTAACATTGTATCATCATTTTAAGAGTCTTATAACACTATTTATCCAATAGCTAATTTATTTTATAGATTAGATCCAAAGAAAATGGATAAACATGTGTTTTGAGCCAAAATATGCACTTTTCGGGTACAAGATAAGCACAAGCCGTCTTGTACCCTTGTCTTACCTATAAGAGCACCAAGAAAATGATGAGTGGAAGATGTGGTTATGGTGAAACAACTCTTTCAAATAACACCTAGGATGAAAAATGAATCAAGGAGCTTGTTTAAGGTGATTAAGCAAGCCTTTTGAGTGTGATTCTTGTGTTAAACAATATTTTTGAGTGGTGGTTGATGGTGGTGGTGTGGTGGTCAGAGTTTTTAGATGAGAGGAGTAATAGATCTGTATTTTTAGAGAGAGAAAAAGATGAGAGAATAATTGTTGGATCCTTTACTGAATAGATCTTGAACCTTTAGCTTGCAAAGACTTTGTTACTTTAGATAAATCCAAAGCAACAGTAATGAAACATGATTGAACACTATTGATTATGAGGAAACTAATCAACAATGCTAAGAAAAACAGTATTAAGAAAAACATAAAAGATCTTTTATCAAACTCAACCTTTGTAATATAACTTGAATCTTACTAGGTTACAAACTATGATTACTAATTGATCTCTATAGATCTATATCTTCTAACTATGTCTAGGGTTCCTTTTATACACCAGGGAAACCCTAATAGGCTTTACAAATGCGTATAGAGATAATGCATATCCTTTCCTAAGGTATCTCATGCATATCTCTATCTCTAACTAACTTTTGCATAAGCAGACTTAACTATAACATAACAGTACTAACTTTAACTATCAGTATTAACATCTTTATACTGACAATATTAACTATAATACACTACCAGTACTAACTATGCTAACTCTTCTACCAGTACTAACATGTATACTAGCAGAACTAACTGTATTACTAACAAAATTAAGTCTAGAATACTTAATTCCTAACAATCCTCCCGTAAACTTGAACTTCACTTGTTAACTTCAAGTTTCTTTAGTTTTCTTCAGTTTGAGCTTTTGAGGATTGCATCCAAACACGTCTTTAATATGCTCTTTGATGATCTTGAACTCTTTTGTGTTCTTGGTCATCTTTAACTTCCTTTAGCTTTCAATCCTTGTCAGCAGTAAATCATCACCTCTGCATCACAGCTACACAGCAACATCCAATTAAGTTGGCTTTGTAGTTTTTGGCAAACTACCAGCCATCAACGGATTTGATATGTCTTTACCATGAGCCGTTTGTTATGGACTATTCCATACTTCATTGCAATAACAAGGTCCATTGATAACCTTATAGTTTTTAGCAAACTATCAGCTATCAACGGATTTGAGATCTCTTTACCATTAGCCATTTGCTATAGAGTATCCAACTCTTTGTTTTAAAAACATGGTGAGTTGATTACCATACAGTTTTTGGCAAACTGTCAGCCATCAACGAATTTGAGAAGTCTTTACCAAAGCCGTTTGCTTTGGACTAGCCAGTTCTTGATGTTTGTTAGACATGGTGAACTGATGACCATTTGTTGTGTGGTTGCTAAACCAACACTTAAACAATCCTTCTCAACTCCATTGCAGCTTCCAAATACCCAAACCATACTTGTAGCTACTGAGAAGCTTTTCAAACACCATCATTTCAAGTTAACTTATTCTAAGCTTGCTTCTTTATTAACTTTAACAATTAATAGCCAGCCTTTCCATCTAGAAGCTTCATCTTTAGCATTACTTGGCAAGCATCTTTTGACAAAGGATATTTTCTATCTGCTAACATATATATAGTAGATGCATCCAATGTTAGGCAATGTACTGCACAAGTAGGATAGTACCTCCAATTAATTATCTTCTGTTGAAGTGGCAAACTCCAGATTGCATCATCACTAAGAGGTGGATCAAACATGGTCTTGAGATCACCCCAAAGTACTCTGTCATACATCTCTTCAGGTCTATTTTCCCCATACTTCTTTATCACCAATCTGTACAACTCTATAAGATCGTCTCTTGAAAAGTCTTTAAGTATGGCTCCAAAACTCATATAAATTTTATCAGAACCATCTCTTCTTATGATCTGATAAGCAGCCTTTTGACTTGATTGAGAAATGATCTTCCAATTAACAATAGTAGGAGGTTTTGTAGTCAGATGGAAGAACATCTACTCCACCAAATCTCTGATTCTGATGAAGCATCTTTGACTTTATCTTTCACAAATGCTTCTCTTTCATTGTTAAACTCATCTTGTGCAGTCTTGGCAATATTTATTCCCTTTCTTGCCTTTTGCTTCCTTCTCTTTCCTGTTTTCTTAACTGGCACTTCAGCTTCTTCTTCCTTTACAACTTCATCTTTTCCCTTTGTGATTGAAGCATCCTCAATGTCAATCTTCTGTTTCTTTGAAGTTTCTTGTTCTAGCTGTAATCCATGTCTTTTCACTCTTGCTTCAGTTTCCATGGGCACAAAGCTTTCAATACTCTTCATCAGCTTTTCAAATTCAGTCTTCAACTCTTCAAAAGAAAGCTTCTTCAATTGAGACAATTTCCATGAGCTCTGATTCTTGATGAAGGTACTCATGTACTCTCTTTGTTGTGCTTGTGTCATTGGCTTACTCCTTTTTGCTTTAGCTTTTTGTTCAGCATAGAACTTCTTCTTCTCATTTATCATTTCCACCATTCTTTTTGCAAAATCATCATTGCTTATACTTTCTCCCTGGAGACTCTTGACTACCTCTGTATTAGCTTCCAGTTTTGCCCTAATGGTGTCCCAATCTTCTTCAGTATAGAACTGTGCAGCTTCTTGAACTTCAGCCTTTCTTTTCAGTTGTTGCTCTGACAATTCTTGTTCTTCCTGCACTCTTTTGGCTACCATCTTATCTAAATGAATCTGTTTTGCAACTTCTTCATCCATTTGAGATGGCAAATCTATAGCCTCTTCCAATCCAGCTTCTTCTTGTCTTATTTGTTCTTTAGTCTTATGAGTAGCCTGGATATCCTCTTCAACCATCTGAGCTTTTCCTTCCCTTTGACCCTTTTTAGGAGAAAGAATTATACTAGAAGTACTAATTGATGTTCTACCAGTATCAACTTTAGTACTACCAGTATTAACGTCTTCAATACCAGAATTCTTCTCAACTCTACCAGTATTAACATCTTCAATACCAGTATTAATCTCAACTCTACCAGTATTAATCTCATCCTTAGCATCCAATCCAGTATTAATGTTTTTAGCCATTGACCTTGCTATCCTTCTATATCTCTTGCCCTTATCAGTCGACTTTGCTTTGCTAACACTTTAAGAAGTAACTTTTGACAAAGTTTTAGCTGCCTCCAAGATTGTAGGACTGATTTCTTCTTCTTGAGCCTCCCCTGAAGCTTTTGTAGGAGTAACAAAATCTGTTGACTTCTCTTTCATGGATTCTCTAAACAAAGAGACTAGAGGATCATCATAAACATCCGATTATCGCCCCTCTGATGATGACAACAATTACACCTTCTTGGATTTCCATCTTCAAAAGCTATTTATAGAGATTTCAACTTCCTTACCAATTTAAGCACAACATTCCCTAGTGTCTGTTTGGTTTCCTTCAACTCTTTCTCTAAACTAGTAACCCTGGTCACTAAGTTAGGTACAAGTACCATCAATTCCTTGAGTTGTATACTGGCCTCAACACTTCCTGATGTGTTACCTTTAGGGAGAGGTGCTTCATAGGACCTAGGTGATGAGTAATGAGGTGGTGAGTAAGGTAGTGATTGAAGTGGTGAGCGAGGTAGTGATTGATTTACTACGTGGTGAGTGAGGTGGTGATTGAAGTGGTGAGTGAGGTGGTGATTGAAGAGGTGAGTGAGGTGGTGATTGAAGTGGTGGTGATGGAATAGGTGGTAGGGATGTGGATGGTAGTGGATCAACAGGTGTGTGATGGGGTTCAGCTGGTTGTGCTGATTCGTCACCTTGATCCATAGTTGCACCTGCCAACATAGCAGGCAGCAATGGTACAAAATCCCCGGCATAAACCCCTTTTCATGTTTGCATTAAAGCTTCTTTGGTCAAAGTTGGGGCTAAATACTTTCCTTTATATTCAGTATTAATGTCCAAAATAATTTGTAAAAATCTTGGATACATTAAAATTTTGTATTACTCTCCAAGTTATGAACCATTCCATCAAAAATCATTTTAGAAAAATTATAAACCCTAATTATTGAATAGTCAGATTCAATGCATAGGAACAAGTACTACAAATTGATACCATCCTACCAGATCTTAGAGCTTAAGCACAGTATAAAATATGATGAGATTTAAAAATTTCCATGGGGTTCTGAAAAATTCTTTTCCAAAAAGTTAATTCCCTCAGTAAACTACCCCTATGTGGCTTACACCAAATATATTTCAGCATAGATCAGATTATGTATTCCTGTTGCATCTGCCAATTGAAGTTTACTCTAACAGAATGCCTCAGTAATAGTATACTCTTTAGAGTCTATAGATGCTACTAATTGTTGAGTCCCATTAGCAAGTGTTCTGACTGTGGCAGTTTGCCAGAACTGTTTGACTAGGGAGTCATAGATAGTAGGATTATGAGTTAAGGCATACCTGAGAGATGTACCTTTTAAGAAATCCACTACCTTAGTGAAACCAACACTTTCATTGGTTTGTCAGGTAAGCTACCATATCTATGGACTTGTTTGTCACTTTAGAATTGGCCATATGAAAACACGCTTGATGAACAAAAGTCGTAAGAATTCAAATTCTAGTGCTGGGTTTGATATGAGTGAATTACTAAGTACTGGTTAGAGAGAGAGAGAATTGAGTTTGTACGATGAATGAATCAACGGTTCTTATTGGACCGGACTGTATAAAAAGAAGTTTCTTTAGAGCAAAGAAAGATATTTTATAGAATAAAGTGCAGTAATTATCCAAATAGAAAACCTATCTTAGAAGTATGCGCCGTAAAAATCTCTAACGGTAATATTTAAATAAGAAAAATCAATTTTCCCTCACCAACAAACACACGGTCATCTACCAGACTTAACATTAGCCTACCAGACTAATCATAGGTCTTCCAGAATTAACTTATAGACTACCAGAATTAACTTATAGACTATCAGAATTAACTCTAGTACTTAGTACTTACAGGACCTATATATGAGTAGAATTGGCAGCACCAGCTTTATCCATCTCAAATCCATTCTTTATCTTGAAAAGTTAGATCAAAAACAAGAAAAATGTTACATAGATCATTAACTTGAACTACACTATTCCTAACTTCCAGTATTAAATACTATAGCAGTATTAATTTTAACTAGAAGTACTTACTATACTTTACAACCTTTACAATTTTAACCTCCCTCAAATGTAGCTACAGATTTAACATTCCAATGCTAACCACCTTACATTTCATGTCCTACACCTTTTTAAAGGTTATTCACATGTTACGTTCCAGTTACATTTCATTTCACAAATAGTGGCTATTCACTAAATAGTATTATAAAAAAAATCATCACAAATAGTAGTATGCAGATAACAGTGTGTATGAATTATACATTTCACATGCAACATTTCAATAATCTATCTCACAAAACGAGTATAAAAGGGGAACCATGCATGAACCAATTTCATCACAACTAAAACTTAAAAACCAAGATTACACAAGTCAGTAGGAGTAAGTTTTCAAGAGCTAAGTGAGTGTCGGCTTTAGAAGAAATAGCAACCGAGTTCAATCTTACCACCATCCTTCTTCCTCGCCATCTTTCAACAAGCTTAGGACCTCGGTAAGTCGTCTTCACAAGCTAACCTTTATATGTCATTCACTTGTAGTCTATTAAGCCTCAAACTCGCAAAGTATCCACACATCTTACAACTAATGTGTACCTAATAAGTATATAGACGTATGAACACTTTAGTCATGACGTGCGTAAAATAACAATAGACATATAGGTGATTAACGAAGATAACGAAGCATACGGGAAATAAATAATGTACGTAAGTAACTAAGGCAAACAACATGTCACATACGAGTCCTTAATAACAAACCAAAAGAAACTTCAAACCCATACGAAAAACCTTACTTCAAAAGAAGGAACGCATGAACTATTAGACCTCGCTACCTTGTTGTTTTGTACCATGCTGTTGCCACGTTTATTCCAGGCCAAGCGGTTGCTTTTGTGGTTGCAAGACCAGGTTACTACCTCACCGAGGTAGTACCTCTTCGTTGGTCGCACCACAGTAAAAGTGGCTGCTTGGATAACAACCCACCTCGACCCTCTCGCGTTTACACCATGCACGCATGCCAGCATAGTTGGCTGCTGCCACTGTTGCCACTGCTTATGCAAGCGTGCGACAGTGGCTTGCTACCACTGTTGCTGCTGCCTGGTGGCGAGTAGTGAGGCACTGGTGGTTTCTTACCAACCAGTTGCCACTCTTGTGTAGTTGACGCACTCTTTGGTGCTGTTATACTCAGACAAGCAAATGCTCTCGTAAGTCCTGCTACGAATTCAAACAGAAAATAAAGAAGAATGTAACTGTACTTGTGTTAAGCTACACATACACGCATATACCACGAATTTAAGGAGAAGGACATGTATATATATATGAATTTTGAGGGTACGTGGGACAGCAGACCACAACAAGTGGTCCTGAACCCTCTATATGTGTTCGAACAAAAACAGAAAAAGGAAAAGGATTAAGGCTGCATGGACTATATTCTTAACACATGTATATGTATACAATTATAGAAGGAGAAAGATCTAGCTAGAACCCAAATAAGGGTGCGTGTGTGGAAGCAATGGACACCACCGAAAATGGTTGTCAGCTTTCTGTTGAGTGCGTCCAAATCAACAGAAAAATAGAAAAGAACAAGAAGTGTAAGGCCAAATGTATATCATGACGCTTTATAAAATAATACATGTGACTTCTATTTGTCACTGGTGCAAAATTCATTTTTATTAAATCTATTTCGATGTCTTGAGTCGCTTGCACCGAAACTAAAAGATTGAAAAGTTCATTAACGAAAAATGTTTATTCGACGAGTGAAATACTAAACATCGTTTTAATGACTTAAATTTTGTGACAACGAAACCGAGACTTAAAATCGGTAAGTAAATTTAAGCGCGGTTTATAAAACTTATTTAACGTTAAAAATATTTTAAAACTTATTCGTGATTTAAACATGGAAAGTTATAATAATAAAAGGGTATAAAAACATAAGAGTTACATATATATTATCAATAAAGAAAAAAAATCAATGATTAAAAATATTAATTTCTTAAGAAATTTAAACGAGGTAAGCGAATCGTTAATGGGTACACCTGAAAAGTTCGCAATAAATTATATAACTTCTCGATGTATTAAAAAATATAGAAACGCGATAAATATTTAGAAATAGCTGGTAACTTATTAATGATGTTGTATAATTTTTAGATCACACCAATCTTATAAATATAATGGCGGACGCATAATAATCATGTACATATTTTGTAGTGTAAAGTCAAATTAAAACAAACGGTTTAATCGACGCGAGAACTCACATACGACATTACCTTTTTGACCATCGCAATTAACTCATTGTATTAAATTTTAGATATGTAAACCCAGACTTTGGTATAATTATTAGGGTGTGAATAAGTTTACGTTCGACGTGCATTGAACCCATTATCAGTTTTCAGGCGGATTAACCAACAAGGTGAGTTTTTCATAGCCCTTACTCTACTGTCTTTATCATTCATCTTTTGCGGCGTGAGACATTGCTTATTTTAACGTATGAATACGTAGTACAATTACTCTCTTATGATTGGTCTAAGTCCCGATTTAACCCAAGTTGCTATTTGCCCGATTTATCATGAACCGTTAAATCCTTGTGAGCCGCGAATGTTATGGATAGATCTATCGGGATTGACATCCCTGTTTGTCTTGGACTGACATTAGTCAAGCAAACTCCTAGGTTGTTTCATTTGGAGTCAGACTAGGTGTCCGGGTTAGACACCATGCAAGGGCATTCATTTATGTTTGGTATATGTTAACGCTTCGTATTGTCTTGGCTTAGACAATTAGTAATGCAATTTATATGACTTGTATTTGTTATATTGTATATGCGGATGAAATCTGTGATCACATACATTACCATTTTCTGTTTGAACAAACCTAATGAAACTCAACCAACTTTATTTGTTGACACTTTAGCATGTTTTCTCAGGTATAAGAATGAATTGCTAACTGAAGTTCATGCATTCGTGTCATTTTCGTCAACTGAAGAATCACTTGATCCTATTTAAATCCATGTTGGATATTGTTTTATATATTTTATGCTTCCGCTGAATGTTAAAACGATTTTCATTTCCTAATTCAAGTGATTTATTATATTTATCGTCTCATATTGAGGTTCGTTCTGTATTGCTTAGAAGCATCGATATTCATGAATTTCACGCTCCCTCGGTTGCTATTATACTCTAATATTTTGGCGGGTGTGACAGGATTGGTATCAGAGCCCTGAGTATAGAGAACTAGGTTGGCATCTAGGTTAGCACTAGAATAACTCCTTATCTGCTTAACATGCTTATTATGCTTCTATGTATGTCTTGCTGGTTTCTCAATATGGGGGTACATAGGTATCAACAATCAATAGGGACGTACATTATATTTAAAATGGATTCATGGAAAACTAGTCATTTCTGAGTTACAATATACTTAATATGGGTTACATGTGTATTAAACAGGCTTAACTATGCGTATTTTAAAATAATATACTATATCCTTAATTCATTTTTGGTCTCAGCGGACATGTCGAACTAGGATGATTTGAGACACACATTAACACAACATTGGTACCTCCCAGACTCCCTGACTCACTACCTCAGGTGTTATCACAGAGGCCGTCCTAATTCCTAGGAAATAATTGTTTTACCATCTGTCTTACCAAATCCCCCAACTATCAGACGTACCGCTCGTATACTATCCCACCTTTGAGCCAACAAATCTTGCTGACGCTCAGACCGTATTTGCTGCTATTAACCTTGTTAATTTCAACTTGATCATCATACTACCACCTCCCTCCCTTCCATCTCCATTCACGATGGCTTGCTTACAAGCGGATGTTTTCTGAAACGGACCACTCAAAAAGAAGAAGCTCTAACAGGAACTGGTTCAGAATTCGGTGCATGTACCTGTGACTGCCCTTAAAACCGTATGCACAACGCGCCTTAGAGGACAGTTGCATACCATTCTCGAGGACATGGACCGTTACCTAAATGCCTATTTAGAGGAGTTAGAAGCCTTTATGACACTGTGGGACGTGCAGCCTCGAGTTGAGGAAAGTTCGTTGGAGACACTATCGGTGGACGAATTGGTTACTCAACTTAGACAATTGTGTGAGGATCGCTGAGATCATGCTAGTAATTGCCCAGGAGGAAGCACGGACTGAAGAGGAAGGAGGCCACTCGAGGAAGTGGTCCAGCAGATTCTACCGTACAAACAATTTGTTTTAATTCATAGTCTTTTGAGAATACCACTAAGCTATGGGTTTGTCACGGCTAGTGACTCTTGGTATTCCCGTAATATTTGAAATAAAAATCATTGTTTGGAATAATAACCATATTGACTTCAAGAGGACATGCATTGTTAGTAACATGATTATCTTTACGCGCATAATTTTCGTATATGTCATAATTGTCATTTTCATTTTCCCTCTTATAGAAAATGGCACCCGGACGACGCCCAAATGCCAACAGGAACCCTCCAGCCAACCGTTCGACCAATCGCAACAATGTGGATATCAACAGTGGCATCGACACTCAGATGCTCAACCAGCTGATTGCCACAAGAGTTGCCGAAGCACTCGCAGCTGCCGCTGTGACTCATGCAGCAAGCACCCAAGAAGAGAACAATCTAGGATCTAACTCTTCCCAGAACAAAACATGCAACTACAAGGAATTCCGTTCAGTTATGCATGAAAACTTTCATGGTACTGAAGGTGCAGTAGGCTTAACCCGATGGTTTGAGAAACTAGAGTCTCAATTTGGGATAAAGACAACACGTTTTGGCAGAGGTGACCGTGTCAAATTTGCTTCTAGCACAAGGCTAGATGGTCGCTTTAAACTTGGTGGTAACGTGTCATGTTCGTTTATTTGTTTACACTCAATACCGCTCATGCCAACCTTGTAGTGATATTCAGGCTCATGTTCATTCTGGAAGTATTGCCCAGAGGAAATGAAATCAAACAAATGGTAAATGAGTGTTGGAACTTAAAAGTGAAGGGTATACAAACCTTACTGCTACAATCAGCATTTCCAAGAGCTCTCTCCTTTTTGCCCTGTAAATGGTACCCAACGCTGACTGGTTGTTGGAACGTTACATTGAAGGTCTACCTTTGAACATCAAAGGTAATGTAACATCATCCAAACCAGTAGACTTGCATGAAGCAATTGACATGGCTCAAGGTTTGATGTATCAAGTGGTTCAAGAGTTAGGAGAAAACTCGGGTGATAAGCGGAAATGGAATGGAAGCCACTACAACCACAACCCTAACCACCACCAACAACACTAGCACCTCAACCCAGAACAACAACGCCAAGACGACTAATAGGGTTGTTTACAGCCGGACAAGGTTCTTATGCTCTGCAGTTACTCATTGCTGGAACAGTGTGGGACGACACAGACACAGACGCTTATGCCCTCCTCGCTTGTTACAACTATGGAAGCAGGACATAAGGCCAAGGACTGCAGACGCTCATCTCGTCCCGCAATACACACACAAAAGGACCAGGGGAAGCAGTGTAGGACAGGGAACGTGATGTCAACTTGTTTGGGATGTGGTGAGAAGGGGACATTACAATAACAATATGGTCCAAATATGGGAATCATGGTGGTAGGGATTCAAAACTTCGACGGAAACCCGCAGAACAATCAAAGGCAGAATCAGGGGAACCCTAAGGGGGGTAACCAAGCGTCAACCAGTACTCAAGGAGGACGCAGGGTACCTGCAGGGTATACAGTCTATGTGCTGAAGCAGTAGTGAAAGACAACAACGTGGTGAATGGTACGTTCCTAATCAATAATGTCTATGCTTCAGTACTATTTGACACGGGTGCGGATAGAAGTTTTGTGTTTATGCTTTTAGGTAAATTATATAGAAGTTACTCCTACCAATACTAGATACTATTATGTTGTGGCAGTTAGCTCGTCGGAATTTCACTTAACCACACAACCAACATTTCTAAGAGGGTGTAACTCTTAATTGCAAAGCAAATGTCATAACGACTTTACTCCGCTATAGAATTAGGATGATTTTTACGTCATCGTCGGAATGGATTGATGGTCGACAGAACATCGCGCAGAAGTTGTGTGTTATGAGATGTACATTAGTGTTATGTACAAAAACGAATGCTAAAGTCTTACAAGGCGAAAGGAGCGGAATTAAAAAGTGAATGAAGATTTGAAGTCATCTCGAGCATCAGGTCACAGACGTTAAATCGAGCAAGGATGTCAAGTGTTCTTGATTCAAATAGACGAAGAGGAAAAGAAATCTATAACCCCCAGAAAGGCGAATTGAAGATGTGCCTATTGTCAGAGACTTTTCGGAAGTATTTCCTGAAGATTTGCCAGGGATTACCCCGACACGCAATTGAACTTTCATATCGAGTTAGTACCCAGAGCATGAAGCACTCTGTTGCACGTGCACCATTTCGTTTTGCACCTGCAGAGATGATAGAGCTAGCCGAAACACTAAAAGAACTTCTGACAAAGGTTTTATAAGACCAAGTTCCCCTCGTTGGGAGCACCAATCTTATTTTCAAAAAACAAAATGATGGATCTTTTGGTAAGTGTATTCGATTTCCGTCGTGTTTGATTAAAACTTACAGTGCAAAATCGTTTACCCTTACCATCGGATCGATGACTTTTCGATCAGTTGCAAGGACTTCCAGCATTCTATCAAAGATTGACTTAGGTCAGGATATTCTAGTTAAGGGTTAGAGAGCGAAAGAATATTCCCCAAAAAATGCTTTTAGAATACGATACGGACACTATGAGTTCTCCGAGTAATGCCTTTTGCGTTTGAAGAATGCACCTGCTGGTTTTCATGGAATCTATGAACGTAGTGTGCAAGGCCATACTTGCTAGTTTGTGTGATTTGTGTTCATCGACGACATTCTCATATACTCCCGCAATGAGAAAGAGCACGAAGAACACCTAAAAACTATTCTGGAGTTGCTGAAAAAGGAAGAACTGTATGCCAAATTTTCCAAGTGTGAATTTTGGATCAATACGGTAAAATTCCTTGGTCACGTGATCGATAGCAGTGGTATTCACGTGGACCCAGCTAAGATCGAAGCAGTTAAGAATTGGGCATCTCCAACCACACCTTCGGAGATTCGCCAGTTCTTAGGTCTTGCAGGCTACTATAGGAGATTCATTGAAGGATTCTCTAAAATAGCTAAAGCCTTAAATGAAACACGAGCTTACGCAGAGTAAAGAAGAACCAGAAGTTCGATCTGGGCGTGAAGAACAGGACAGACGAAGCTTTCAATGCTTGAACAAGAAAACTATGTGCTGAACTATTTTAGCACTACGGAAGGCCAGTGAAGATTTGTGGTGTATTGTGATACATACCATTAAAAGGGTTAGGTGCCGCGGTACTAATGCAGGAGAATGAAGGTTCTTGCTTAAGCTTATAGACAAACTAAAATTCATGGAAGAATTACACAATCATGATCTGGAATTAGGAGCGGTAGGTAGTGTTCGCCCTGAAGCGAATTGGAGACCACTATCTGTAGTGGCACGAAGTGTGTAGTATCCACCGACCACAAAGAGCCTACAACACATCTCTAGACCAAAAAGATCTAACATGAGGCAACGCCGTTGGATAGAACCTAATGATTACGATTGTGAAATTCGTCATACACCCTGGCAAAGCTAATGTAATAGCGATGCCCTTGTGGGGTCGGAAGGAAAGAATTGAACAGTTGCGAGTAAGGCTTTGGTATGGAACATTGGCTTGGACCTTCCGTCTCGAATCCTTGAGGCTCAGAAGAGAAGCGGTCAGAATGAAAACCTTGGAGTAGAAGACATCTCTAGGTGGCATGCTAAAGGAATATTTGAAGCTACATGATGGAACATTATGCTTGGGGATAATAAGAAGTTGGTTACCACCGTTCGGTGACACAAGATCTTTGATTATGCACGAAATCGCATAAGTCAAAAAGTATTCATTCATCAGGAGCCGACAAGATGTACCATGACTTAAAGATGTTATATTGGTGGCCAAACATGAAAGCTGACATCGCCACATATGTTAGCAAATGCCTGACTTGTGCCAAAGTTAAGGCTGAACATCAGAGGCCCTCTGGTTTATTGGTCCAACCCGATATACCAGAATGGAAGTGGGAGAAGATAACAATGGATTTCATCACCAAACTACCCAAAACGACAGCAGGATACGATTCGATTTGGGTCATTGTTGATCGTCTTACTAAGTCTGCTCACTTTTTGCCAATAAAGGAGACGGATTCAACAGAAAAATTGACAAGGTTGTACATGAAGGAGATAGTAGCAAGACATGGAATACCAGTGTCAATCATCTCCGATCGTGATAGCCATTTCACCTCGAGAGTTTGGAAATCCTTGAATGAGGCATTAGGTACCCAGTTGAACCTGAGTACTGCCTATCACCCTCAGACCGATGGTCAGAGTGAGAGAACCATTCAAACATTAGAAGACATGCTAAGAGCTTGCGTGATTGATTTCGGGAATGGTTGGGATAGACACCTACCTTTGGTGAAATTCTCATATAATAACAGTTATCACACGAGCATTAAAGCTGCACCGTTCGAAGCACTTTACGGTAGAAAGTGTCGATCGCCTGTTTGTTGGGCTGAAGTTGGAGAAGCACAACTTACCGGACCAGAGATTATTCATGAAACTACAGAAAAGATTTTCAAGATTAGGGATCGCATGCAAGCGGCACGTGATCGACAAAAGAGCTATGCGGACAAGAGGCGTAGGCCCCTTGAATTTGAGCTCTCTTAGTCGGGAGGAGATAAGGTTTGCTCAAGTCGCAC
The DNA here is from genome assembly GCA_026074375.1 of Tanacetum coccineum. NCBI lineage: Eukaryota > Viridiplantae > Streptophyta > Magnoliopsida > Asterales > Asteraceae > Tanacetum > Tanacetum coccineum. The sequence goes on along the minus strand of BQNB010004786.1, from coordinate 55,942 downwards.
CTTGGAAGGGTGTAATGCGATTTGGAAAAGCGTGGAAAGTTGAACCCCCATTATATTGGACCTTTAAGATCATAGAAAAGGATTGGTCAGTAGCTTACCGTTTGGAATTACCTCAAGATCTCTTGTGATGTACACAACGTCGGTTTCACATTTGCAATCTAAAGGACTAGTGTTTTATTCACGATGAAATCTCGTTACTCCTTGGAGGAAATCCAACTCGACGGAACAAACTCATCTTCGTTGAAGAACCCGTTTGTGAATTATGGACCGCGGGGTCATGAACTTAAACGAAGCACGTATACCTATCATTAAAGTCCGTTGGGAATGCTCGTTGAGGTCCAGGAGTACACATGGGAACGCGAAGATAATTCAAGGAGATAATACCCTCATCCATTCACGAAACCCCTACGTTCTACACTACAAGTCTTTGATTTCGGGACGGAAATAGCCATAAAATGGGGCGACCACCAGTTGTGACAACCTCAGAAAAATGTAGAACTTTTATCCCGTTAAGCAAAGTATGAATTGTAAACTATTTCAAAAGTATCGATATTTTTCTTAATAAGTTGTCCTTAAAGTGGCATTTACCAATATTCTTGTTGCTATGGTCAAGGAGTTTGAAATAACGTGCATAAAATCATCATTTTAATTACGGTTATCAAAAAGGGGTACTTTTGAGATCGCGTAAAATAAAAAAATCATATGTTAATTTTCGCTGCGCGAAACAAAGTCGACTCGACTGTACTATTTGTTGAAACCCATTCTACTACAATAAATACAATATTAATTGGACAAGTGTATATAATTACTAATTTCAATATAATTGGTCGTTCCATATAATCTTTTAAAACTCACCTGTGCAAAGACATATCAAGTCAATAGTAACAAATTCATATTGGGCAAAGCTACACCATCATTACCAAAACCTTACACATACTATCCTTGCTATCTTTATCATTTGAAATTTCCACCACATGATACGCTATCATGCTAACTGGATACATTGAAAATGAATGGCAATAGTTAATATTCTTAATAGTATCTATAAAAACGGTGAAATGATAGTAGCTAACCAGTATCATTAAAGTTTTATTCTGATTAAAAAAACGGTATAGTACTCAATCACCTTTGCAATCTTCAGTAACCCATTATCTCAATAAGAGTATAAATCAGAAACCATTTGATGAACCAAATTCATCACTCAAATAAAAATCTGATAGTTACTAAGTAAAAGATCAAGCTTTTGTTGGAGTACAAGAGATAAGTGGGTTTTGGCTTTAGAAGAAATAGCAGCCGAGTTCAATCTTACCACCATTCCTTCTTCCTCGCCATCTTTCAATAAGCTTAGGACCTCGGTAAGTCGTCTTCACAAGCTAACCTTTATATGTCATTCACTTGTAGTCTATTAAGCCTCAAACTCGCAAAGTATCCACACGTCTTATAACCAAAGTGTACCTAATAAGTATATAGACGTATGAACACTTTAGTCATGACTTGCGTAAAATAACAATAGACATATAGGTGATTACGAAGATAAACGAACGCATACGTGGACAATATATAAATGTACGTAAGTAACTAAGGCAAACAACATGTCACAAACGACGTCCTTAAATAACAAACAAAAGAACTTCAAAACCCTTACGAACAAACCTTACTTCATAAAGAAGGAACGCTTTTACCTCTGAACTATTAGACCTCTCTACTTGTTGTTTTGTACCAAGATGTTAGCCACGTTTATTCAGGCCAAGCGGTTGCTTTCTGTTGTTTCAGGACAAGGTTCACTACCTAACCGAGGTAGTACTCTTCGTTGGGTCGCACCACGGTAAAGAGGTGGGATGCTTGGATAAACCAACCCACTCGTACACTCCCCCGCACGTTTAACACCATGCACACATGAAGATAGGTTTGGTTGCTGCTCCCACTGTTTGCCACTGCTTATGCAGCGTTGCGACTGTGGCTTGCTACCACTGTTGCTGCTGGTCCTGGTGGCCGAGTAGAGAAGCACCGGTGGTTTATTACCAACCAGCTGCCACTCGAGAGTAGTTGACCGCACTCTTTGGTGACTGTTATACTCAGATAGCAAAATGCTCTCGTAAGTCCTGCTTTGCGAATTAAAAAGAAAAAAATAAAGAAGAATGTAACTGTACTTGTGTTAAGCTACACATACACGCATATACCACGAATTTAAGGAGAAGGACATGTATATATATGAATTTTGAGGGTACGTGGGACAACAGACCAAAACAAGTGGTCCTGAACCCTTTATATGTTTTCGAACAAAAACAGAAAAAGGAAAAGGATTAAGGCTGCATGGACTATATTCTTAACACATGTATATGTATACAATTATGAAAGGAGAAAGGTCCAGCTAGAACCCAAATAAGAGTGCGTGTGTGGAAGCAGTAAATGACTCCGGCACGCAAAAAATTGATTGTAACGCTTCAGGTGTGTGGCGTACCAAGTTAGAAAGAAAAAAGGGTAGAATATGTGAGTTTATATGAGTGCTGTCATGTAATGTACATTTTGGTGTGACGAGAGTGACACAAGTAGGGGTCATCTATCCCTGCTAATCGAACAGAAAATTAGACAAGAACGATGAGTGTGTTAAGGCCAAATGTTAATCAGTGTTGCGTTGATAAGGAATAATACATGTGATTCATTTTGTGTCACTGGTGCAAAATTTCATTTTATTAAAGTCTATTTAGATGTTCGGAGGCGCTGCACCGAAAACTAAAAGATTGAAAAGTTCATTAACGAAAAATGTTTATCCGATGGGTGAAATACTAAACATCGTTTTAATGACTTAAATTTTGTGACAACGAAACCGAGACTTAAAATCGGTAAGTAAATTTAAGCGCGGTTTATAAAACTTATTTAACGTTAAAAATATTTTATAATTATCGTGATTTATGACATGGAAAGTTTATATAATAAAGGGTAGTAAAAAACATAAGAGTTTCATATATTTTAAATATATTATCACTAGGAAAAAAATCAAATGATTAAAAATATAATTTCTGAAAAGAAATTTAAACGAGTGAGCGAACCGTAATATATACACCTGAAAATTTCGCAAATGAATTAATAACTTCGATGTAAATAAAGAAACGCGATAAATATAAAAGCTGGTAACTTATAAATAATGTTTATATTTCCTTAGACCACACCAATTTATAAATATAAGTGCGACGCATAATAATCCTGTACATATTTGTAGTTGTAAAGTCACATTAGAACCAACGGTTTAATCAACGCGATAACTCACAAACAACCATACCTTTTGACCATTTGCATAATTCATCGCATACACTAATTGTAGAATGTAAACTCAGAAATTGTTATAATCACTTAGGTGTTGACAAAGTTGCGTTCGACGTGCTTTGAGCCATTACCAGTTTTCAGGTGATTAACCAACAAGGTGAGTTTTCATAGCCCCTACTCTACTGTTTCAAATCATCTTTTGGGGTGAGAACATTGCTTATTTTAAACGTGTGAATACAAGTACAATTACTCATTACTGATTGGTGTCTGAAAAAGTCTGATTTAACCCAAGTTTGCTATTTGACCGATTCATATGAACGTCAATTATTTGTGGTTGAGAATGCGAATGTTTATGGGATAGATAGATTATCAGGAGTGACAATCCCTTTGTTTGTCTTGGATGAAATTAAGTCGGAGCAACACGTTTAATTTGAGTCAGAGTTGGGTTGTGCCTGGGTTATTTACACCTGCAAGGGCATTCAAATTATTGTTGGTATATGTTAACACTCGTATCATGAGCTTCGATCAATGAGTATTGCAATTTATATGAGTTGTATCTGTTACATTGTCATATGTGGATGAAAATCTTGTGATTCACAAAACACTACATTTTCGCTGATACAACCTATGAACTCACAATTTTTGTTGACAACTTTAGCAATGTTTTTCTAGGTATTAAGAATGAAGATGCTATATGAAGTCTCATGCATTGCAGTCATTTTCCGTTATCCGAAGATCACTTGTATCATTTAAAAACAATGTTGTATTGTCTATTTTTATGCTTCCGCTGAATGTTTAAACGATTTACCATTTCCTAATTCAAGTGATCGATTTTCTTAAAACGTCCCATATAGAGGTCGTTCTGTATTGCTTTGAAGCATGATAATCATGAAGTCACGCTCCCTCGGTTACCATTATACTCTGTTATTTTGGTGGGTTTTGTGACAGTTTGGTTCAGAGCCCTGAGCTATAGTAGAACTAGGTTCGGCATTAGGTAAGCACTAGACTATAAATCCTTATTGTTACTGATTATTATGCTTTTTATCGATGTCATTGGCTGTTACTCAGTATGGTGGTACATAGGATATACATCAGGTTAGTACTATATATTAAAAATGGGTGAGATTATCATGAGACATTAGACATATACGAGATAACATTTACTTATTATGGGTCTTACCATATGTATTAACAGGCTTTACAATGGTTATTTTTGAAATATATCTATTTCTTTATTTCATATTTTTGTCTCAGTGACATGTCGAACTCGGATGAATTGAGACACACCGATAACACTACACTGGTACCTCTCAGACTCCCTGACACACTCCCTTAGGTGTATCACAAGAGGCGTCCTACTCTAGGATTACTTTGTATTGCCATTGTTTACCAAATCCCCAATATCTGACGTTTTCCGCTCTTGTATATTCTCACTATTGAGCCAAATATTGCTCGAACGCGCCGATTGCTGTGCTATTAAACCTTGTGTGATTACCAACTTGATCCTCTTATCCACACACCCTCATCCTTCATGCCCCATTCACGATGGTGCTTACCGGGATGGATTGCTTGAAACGGACCCATCAGGAGAGAGGAAGCTCATACAGAAACTGGTCAGCAATTTGGTGCTCTGTACTGAGACGGGCCTTGCGTATGAAATCACGAAAAGATGGACAATTGCATTACATTCTCGCAGACATGGACCGTTACCCAATGCCTTTTGTTAGAGGAGTTAGATGCTTCAGGACAATGTGCGGATTGTCTTTTGTGAAGCCCCGAGTTGAGGAAAGTTCGTTGGAGACACTATCGGTGGACGAATTGATTACTAACTTAGACAAATTGTGTGAGGATGCGGCAGGATCGTGATTGTAATGCCAGGAAGACTGGGAAGCAAGACAGAAGAGGGAAGATGGACTCGTAGGAAAGTGGTCCAAAATCTACACGTACCAACTCAACTAGTTTTAGTTCGTCTTTTGAATACACAAAGCTAGGGTTTGTCAGGCTAATGTGAACTCTTGTATTCCGTACTCTTTGAAATAAACTCCATGTTTGCGAGATAATAGCAGTATGATTTCAAGTGAAATGCCCATTATGTAGGTTAACATTGACTCTATCTTTACGCGCATAATTTTTGTACATGTCATAATTGTCATTTTCATCTTCCCTCTTATAGAAAATGGCACCCGGACGACGCCCAAATGTCAACTGGATTCAACAGACAGTTCCAGCGTTCGAACCTCAATCGAAACATGTGGATATCAATAGCGGCATGTCAACATCAGATGCTCAACAGCTCATTTCCACAGAGTTGTGAAGCACTCGCAGCTGCGTGTGATCATGCTGCAAAGCACTTCAATGAAGAGAACAAACCGTAGGATCACATCTTCAGAACAAGACATGCTAAACTTCAAGGGATTCCGTTCAGTTATGCATGAGAGAAATTCGTGGTATGAAGGTGCTGTATTAGGCTTTATCCCGATGGTTATTTGAGAAACTAGAATCTTCATTTGGGTATAGCAACGGTTGCAGAAGTGGGACCGAGTCAATTTGCTTCTTGCACACTGTAGTGGTGCTTTAACTTGGTGGAAGTTGTAGTGTTCGTTCGTTACCTCGATAACCGCTCATGCAACCTTGGAGCGGATTTCAAGGCTATGTTCATTCAGAAGTATTTGCCCAGAAATGATAATCAAAGCAAATGGAAATGAGTTGTTGGAACTTAAATGTGAAGGGTACAACCTACTGCTACATTACGTTTCCAAGAGCTTATCTCTTATGCCAAAAAAATGGTACCCAACGCCGACGGTTGTTGGAACCAAAAAGTTACATGAAGGTCTCCATTGAACATAAAGGGTTATGTACACATCATCATACAGTAGATGAACGAAGCAATTGACATGGTCAAGGTTTGATGTATCATTGGTTCAAGAGGTAGGAAGAAAACTCGAGATGTGATATAGCGGAAATGGAACGGAAAGCCACTACAACCACAACCCTAATAACACCAACAACACTAACAACCTCAACCCGAACAAACGCCCAGAGACTGCAAGGGTGTTTTCAGCTGGACAAGGTACTTATGCTGGCAAGTTACCTCATTGCGGAAAGTGTGGACTAGCACCACCGAGCATGCCCTCCTGCTTGTTACAACTGTGGAAAGGCAGGACATAAGGCTAAAGACTGCCGAGCTCCACCTCGTCTCGCAAATCAAAAAGGACCAGGAAGCCAAGGAGGACAGGGAAGTGATGTCACTTGTTTTGGATGTGGTGAGAAGGGACATTACAAAAACAAATGTCCAAACAATGGGAATCAAGGCGGTGGGAATCAAATTCGAGGCAACCCGCAGAACAGAACAATCAAAGCAGATGATCAGTGAGACACTAAGGAGTAACCATAGCATCAACAGTACTCAAGGAGGGACGCAGGGCACCTTGCGTGTTTACAGCCTATGTGCTGAAGCAATAGGAAGATATACAACGAGTGGAATGGTACGTTCCTAATCAATAATGTCTATGCTTCAGTACTATTTGACACGGGTGCGGATAGAAGTTTTGTATCTTATGCTTTCAGTAAATATATAGACGTCACTCCTACGACCCTAGATACTAATTATGATGTGGAGTTAGCCGACGGAAAGTCACTAACCACAAACACTATTTTAAGAGGGTGTACTCTTAACTTGCAAAATCAATATATTCGAATCGATTACTCCCTATTGAACTAGGAAGTGTTGACGGTCATTTCGGAAAGGATGGATGGCCGAACATCGTGAGAAGTGTTTTTGTTATCCCACCTCTTTGTGTTAAGAGAAAGTAAAGTCGTGTTCGTACAAAAACGCAAATGCTAATTCATATTCAGGGCGAAAGGAGCGGGAATTAAAAGTGAATCTGAGATAAGGAAAGTTCATCTCGAGATCAGGACACCGAAGTAATCGTGAAGGATGTCAAGTGTTCTTGATTCAAATGACGAAGGAAGAGAATCTGAAACCCCAGGAAGGGAGAATTGAAAGATGTGCCTATTGTCAGAGATTTCAGAAGTATTTCTGAGATTTGCCAGGATTACTCCGACACGCCATAGTAGAATTCATATCGAGCTGATTCGGTGGAGCTGCACCTGTTGCACGTGCACATATCGCCTTTGCACCTGCTGAGAGAAGGAGCTAGCCGTACAACTAAAAGACTTTCTGACAAAGGTTTTATATGACCAGTTCCTCTCCATGGGGAGAGAAAGCCGCTGATTTATTTGTCAAAAAGAAGTTGTTCTTTTCGGATTGTATCGATTACCGTGGAGTTGAACAACTTACAGTGAAAAAGATCGTTTTCCCTTACCAAGGATCGATGACATATTCGATCAGTGCAAGGAATCCTTGCATCTACTCTAAGATTGCTTAAGGCAGGATATAATCGAGTAAGGTTAGAGAAGAAGATATTCCAAGACTGCTTTCAGTAACACGTTCGGACCCTATGAGTTTCCGAGTTATACTTTCGGTTGTCTTTTTTGGTTTGACCAACGCACCTGCGGTATTCATGGATCTCATGAACCGTGTGTGCAAGCCATACTTGGATAAGTTTGTGATTGTGTTCATCGACGACATTCTCATATACTCCCGCAATGAGAAAGAGCACGAAGACACCTATTAACATTTGAGTGTGAATGAATAAAGGAGAACAGTATGCAAATTTTCCAAGTGTGAATTTTGGATCAATACGGTAAAATTCCTTGGTCACGTGATTGATAGCAGTGGTATTCACGTGGACCCAGCTAAGATTGAAGCTGTTAAGAATTGGGCATCTCCAACCACTCCTTTGGTAGTGTATCGCCAGTTAGGTTTTAGGTCTTGTCAGGCTACTATAGGAGATTTATTACGGATTCTCTGAAAATAGCTTAACCTAAGACTGAGCTTAGCAGAAGAATCAGAAGTTCGATTTGGGGTGGCAATTGAAGAGCCATGAGGAAAGCTTTCCACTATTGAAACAGAAATATGTGTGCTCCGATTTAGCCTAACAGAAGGCAGTGAAGATTTTGTGGTGTACTTGATGCATCCATAAAAGGGTTAGGTGCTGGTACTAATACAGAGTGATGAAGGGTATTGCGTACGCTTCTTAGACATAAAAAATTACGAGAAGAACTACCCACTCATTGATCTGGAATTAGGAGGAGTAGTGTTCGCCAGAAGTCTGGAGAACTTTCTGTTGGTACGAGTGTGTCGTTTTTCACCGACCACAAGAGTCTACTACATATTTAGACCAAAACGATCTCAACATTGAGGGCCAACCCGATGGAGTAGAACTCTAATGATTACGATTGTGAAATTCGTTTTTTCACCGGGCCAAAGCGAATGGTCGTAGCAAATGCTTTGGTCGGGAAGGATAAGAATTCGAACCATTGCGAAGTAAGAGTTTGTTTATAACCATTGGTCTTGGCCCTTCCGTCCACGATTCCTGAGGCTCAGAGAGAAAGCGTCAAGATGAGAACCTCTGAGAGAGACATCAGTGGACATGCTTAAGAAGGTAGAAGCTCGCACTGATGGAACATTTATGCTTGGATAAAGAGTTGGTTAACCATGTTACAGGTGAACGAAGATCTATGATTATGATGAGCCACATAAGTCAAAAGTTATTCTATTCACCAGGAGCCGACAAGATGTACCATGACTTAAAAATGTTATATTGGTGGCCAAACATGATAAGCTGACTTGCCTCGTATGTTTGCAAATGCCATGACTTATGCCAAAGTTAAAGTTTGATACATCAAATGCCCTCTGGTTTATTGTCCAACCCGCAATGTATACCGACATGGAAGGGCGAGATTGATAAACAATGGATTTCATCACAACTACACATAATTGACAGCAGGATACGATTCGATTTGGGTCATTGTTGATCGTCTTACTAAGTCTGCTCACTTTTTGCCAATGAAGGAGACGGATTCAACAGAAAAATTGACGAGGCTATACATGAAGGAGATAGTAGCAAGACATGGAATACCTGTGTCAATCATCTCCGATCGTGATAGTCACTTCACCTCGAGAGTTTGGAAATCCTTGAATGAGGCATTAGGTACCCAGTTGAACCTGAGTACTGCCTATCACCCTCAGACCGATGGTCAGAGTGAGAGAACCATTCAAACATTAGAAGACATGCTAAGAGCTTGCGTGATTGATTTTGGGAATGGTTGGGATAGACACCTACCTTTGGTGGAATTCTCATACAATAACAGTTATCACACGAGCATTAAAGCTGCACCGTTCGAAGCACTTTACGGTAGGAAGTGTCGTTCGCCTGTTTGTTGGGCTGAAGTTGGAGAAGCACAACTTACCGGACCAGAGATTATTCACGAGACTACGGAAAAGATTTTCAAGATTAGGGATCGCATGCAAGCTGCACGTGATCGACAAAAGAGCTATGCTGACAAGAGGCGTAGGCCCCTTGAATTTGAAGTCGGAGATAAGGTTATGCTCAAGGTCGCGCCCTGGAAGGGTGTGATGCGATTTGGGAAGCGTGGAAAGTTGAACCCTCGCTATATTGGACCCTTCAGAATTATAGAAAGGATTGGTCCAGTAGCTTACCGTCTGGAATTACCTCAAGAACTTGTCCGAGTAACAATAGTGTTTCACATTTGCAACTTAAGAAGAGTTTATCTGATGTCACCTCGTGTTTCCTTTGGAAGAATATCAACGCGAGACAACCTCAATTCGTTGAAAGACGTAGAGATTATGGACCGTGAGGTCAAGCAACTCAAACGAAGTCGTATACCTATCGTTAAAGTCCGTTGGAATGCACGTAGAGGTCCAGAATACACGTGTGGGAGAACGCAAAGATCAATTCAAGGAGAATAAGTCCATCACCAATCCCACAAACCTCGAATTCTTACCACAAAGTTCTTGATTTCGGGACGAAATCGCATAACATGGGGCGGAATGGTGACATCTCAGAAAACAAAATGTTTAGAAGTTTATCCCATTATGCAAAGTATGTATCGCAAGCATTTGCTAAGTATCGTTATTTTTCTAATAAAAGTTGTCCTTCAAGTGGCATACAATATTTTGTGCTAGTCGAAAGTCAAATAACGCGCATAAATCGTCATTTTAATTACGGATCAAAAAGGGGTACTTTAGAGATCGCGTAACAATAAAAATCATATGTTATTTTACGCCGCGCGAAACAAAGTCGCACGACTAATTGTATTGTTGGATACCCATTCTACTACAACAATAAAATGTAAATTGGACAATGATACACCTCACTAAATAGATGATTAGACTTCTTAACATTTAGTTATAAACTATTTATATTCTAAGGCTTTCGAAAAAGTCAGTGATATTCCAAAATGGGATGTGGATATCCTCATCATTTCAATCTTTGCATGGAAAAATGAAATTGCCCTACAACCTTTTGACAATACTCAACTGCTATGTCTTGTTCCAATTGCATCCTCAACTCAAATCAATCAACAGTAGTCATCCTCCTACAGTATTATAAAAGAATGATGATTACGAATAGTATCATAAATGAATAGTGTATGTAAATTATACATTTCACATGCATGGTTTCAATGAGTCAGTAAGCAACATGTAGTATAAATAAGCACCATGCACGAACCATTCTCATCACAACTAAAAACCTGAAAAACAATAAGTAAATTATTCGGTTCGAGTCCAAATTACGTTGAGGGCAAGAGCTAGGTGAACGACGGGTTATAAAAGAGTGAAGCAAGAGAAGTTTGAGTCCTCTCATCACCACCATCTCTTCTCGTCACCTATCAAGCTAAGGACCTCGGTAAGTCGTCCTCACAAGCTAACCTTTATATGTCATTCACTTGTAGTCTATCAAGCCTCGAACTCGCAAAGTATCCACACGTCTTATAACCAAAGTGTACCTAATAAGTATATAGACGTATGAACACTTTAGTCATGACTTGTGAAAAATAACAATAGACATATAGGTGATTAACGAAGATAACGAAGCATACGTGAAATAAATAATGTACGTAAGTAACTAAGGCAAACAGCATGTCACATACGAGTCATTAATAACGAACCAAAAGAAACTTCAAACCTATACGAAAAACCTGGCTTCAAAAAGGAACGCATGAAATATTAGACCTCGCTGCCTTGTTGTTTTGTACCATGCTGTTGCCACGTTTGTTCCAGGCCAAGCGGTTGCTCTTGTGGTTTCAAGACCAGGTTACTACCTCACCGAGGTAGTACCTCGTCGTTGGTCGCACCACGGTGAAAAGTGGCTGCTTGGATAACAACCCACCCCGACCCCCTCGCGTTTACACCATGCACATATGCAAGCACAGTTGGCTGCTGCCACTGTTGCCGCTGCTTGTGCAAGCGTGTGACAGTGGCTTGCTGCCACTGTTGCTGCTGCCTGGTGGCGAGTAGTGAGGCACTGGTGGTTTCTTACCAACCAGCTGCCACTCTTATGTAGTTGACGCGCTCTTTGGTGCGGTTGTACTCAGACAAGCAAACGCACTTGTAAGACAGCCTGCGAATTCAAAACAGAAAATAAAGAAGAAGAATATAACTATACTAGTGTTAAGCTATACATGCACGCATGTACCACGAGTTTAAGGAGAAGGACATGTATATATATATGAATTTTGAGGGTACGTGGGACAGCAGACCAAAACAAGTGGTCCTGAACCCTTTATATGTTTTCGAACAAAAACAGAAAAAGGAAAAGGATTAAGGCTGCATGGACTATATTCTTAACACATGTATATGTATACAATTATGAAAGGAGAAAGCTCCAGCTAGAACCCAAATAAGAGTGCGTGTGTGGAAGCAATGGACACCACCAAAAATGGTTGTCAGCTTTCTGTTGAGTGCGTCCAAATCAGAAAGAAACAAGGTAGAATATGAGATGTATATGAGTGCATGTGATAAGTACATTTGTGAAGAGAAAACACAAGTGGGTATAAACCCCCTGCTACTCAACAGAAAAATAGAAAAGAACAAGAAGTGTAAGGCCAAATGTATATCATGATGCTTTATAAAATAATACATGTGACTTCTATTTGTCACTTTTGCAAAAATTCATTTTATTAAATCTATTTCGATGTCTTGAGTCGCTTGCACCGAAACTAAAAGACTAAAAAGTTCATCAACGAAAAATGTTTATTCGACGAGTGAAATACTAAACATCGTTTTAATGACTTAAATTTTGTGACAACGAGACCGAGACTTAAAATCGGTAAGTAAATTTAAGCGTGGTTTATAAAACTTATTTAACGTTAAAAATATTTTAAAATTTATTTGTGATTTAAACATGAAAAGTTATAAAAATAAAAGAGTATAAAAATATAAAAGTTACATATATATTATCACTAAGAAAAAAATCAAATGATTAAAAATATAATTTCTGAAAAGAAATTTAAACGAGTAAGCGAATCGTAATGTGTACACCTGAAAAGTTCGCAAATAAATTAATAACTTCGATGTAAATAAAGAAACGCGATAAATATAAAAGCTGGTAACTTATAAATGATGTTTATAATTCTTTAGATCACACCACCTTATAAATATAAATGCGACGCATAATAATCCTGTACATATTTTGTAGTTGTAAAGTCACATTAAAACCAACGGTTTAATCGACGCGATAACTCACAAACGACCATACCTTTTGACCATTCGCATAACTCATTGTATTAAATATTAGTATGTAAACTCAGACTTTGTTATAATTACTTAGGTGTTTGACTAATTTACGTTCGACGTGCATTGAACCATTATCAGTTTTCAGGCGATTAACCAACAAGGTGAGTTTTCATAGCCCCTACTCTACTGTTTTAAATCATCTTTTGGGGTGAGAACATTGCTTATTTTAAACGTATGAATACAAGTACAATTACTCATTACTGATTGGTCTAAGTCCCGATTTAACCCAATGTGCTATTTGCCCAATTATCATGAACCGTCCAATCTGTGTGAGCGCGATATGATTATGGAAAGATCTATAGGGAATTGACAAACCCTGTTTGTCTTGGACTGACATTAGTCAAGCAAACACAGTTTCATTTGGATTCAGATTACGGGTGTCCCCGGGTTAGACACCTAGCAAGGGTCAATCATTTATGTTGTTATATGTTAACGCTTCGGTGTCCAAGCTTAGAAAATATTAATCAATTTATATGACTTTGTAATTTGTTATATTGTACATATCTGATGAAATCTTGTGATTCACAAACACTACATTTTCTGCTTGAACAAACCTATGAACTCACCAACTTTATGTTGACACTTTAGCAATGTTTTCTCAGGTATTAAGAATGAAGATGCTAATTGAAGTCTCATGCATTGCTGTCATTTTCCGTCAACTGAAGATCACTTGTCCTATTTAAAACAATGTTGTATTGTCTATTTTATGCTTCCGCTGAATGTTAAACGATTTATCATTTCCTAATTCAAGTGATCGATTTTATTAAACGTCTCATATAGAGGTCGTTCTGTATTGCTTAGAAGTATGATAATCATGAAGTCACGCTCCCTCGGTTGCCATTATACTCTGATATTTTGGGGGTGTGACAGATTGGTATCAGAGCCCTGAGCTATAGAGAACTAGGTTGCATTAGGTAGCACTAGACTATAACTCCTTATCTGCTTAACATGCTTATTATGCTTCTATTGTCTGTCATTGCTGGTTTCTCAATATGGGGTACATAGGAATCAACAATCAAGGGAGTACATATATATTAAAATGGGATACATGTGAAATAGACATATATGAGATACATATACTTAATATGGGTTACATGTGTATTAAACAGGCTTAACTATGCGTATTTTAAAATATATCTATATCCTTATTTCATATTTTTGTCTCAGCGACATGTCGAACTCGGATGAATTGAGACACACCAATAACACTACATTGGTACCTCCCAGACTCCCTGACACACTCCCTCAGGTGTATCACAGGAGGCGTCCTACTCTAGGATTACTTGTTTTACCATCTGTCTTACCAAATCCCCCAACTATCAGACATACCGCTCGTATAACTATCCCACCTATTGAGCCAAATCTTGCTGAACGCGCCCGAATTGCTGCTATTAACCTTGATAATTACCAACTTGATCCTCTTACTCCACCACCCTCACCTTCATCTCCATTCACGATGGCTGCTTACCAGCGGATGATTTCTGAAACGGACCCCACTCAAAGAGAAGAAGCTCTAACAGAAACTGGTCAGAATTCGGTGCATGTACCTGAGACAGCCTTAACCGTATGCACAACGCGCCTTAGAGGACAGTTGCATACCATTCTCGAGGACATGGACCGTTACCCAAATGCCTATTTAGAGGAGTTAGAAGCCTTTATGACACTGTGGGACGTGCAGCCTCGAGTTGAGGAAAGTTCGTTGGAGACACTATCGGTGGACGAATTGGTTACTCAACTTAGACAATTGTGTGAGGATGCTGAGGATCATGCTAGTAATGCCCAGGAGGAAGCACGACTGAAGAGGAAGGAGGCACTCGAGGAAGTGGTCCAGCAGATCTACCGTACCAACAATTAGTTTTAGTTCTGTCTTTTGAAATAACCACTAAGCTATGGGTTTGTCACGGCTAGTGAACTCTTGTATTCCCGTACTCTTTGAAATAAATATCATGTTTGCGAATAATAACCATATTGACTTCAAGAGACATGCCATTGTAGTAACATGATTATCTTTACACGCATAATTTTCGTATATGTCATAATTGTCATTTTCATTTTCCCTCTTATAGAAAATGGCACCCGGACGACGCCCAAATGCCAACAGGAACCCTCTAGCCAACCGTTCGACCAATCGCAACAATGTGGATATCAACAGTGGCATCGACACTCAGATGCTCAACCAGCTGATTGCCACAAGAGTTGCCGAAGCACTCGCAGCCTGCCGCGTGGACTCTGCAGCATAGCACCCAAGAAGAAGAACCAATCGATCTAATCTCTTCCCCAAAAAAACATGCAACTACAAGAATTCCCGTCCCAGTTTTATTTTTATTTTTTTTTATGCATGAAAACTTTCATGGTACTGAAGGTGCAGTAGGCTTAACCCGATGGTTTGAGAAACTAGAGTCTCAATTTGGGATAAGCAACGTTGCAGAAGGTGACCGAGTCAAATTTGCTTCTAGCACACTGCTAGATGGTGCTTTAACTTGGTGGAACGTGTATGTTCGTTCTGTTACCCTCGATACCGCTCATGCCACACCTTGTAAGATTTTCAAGGCTAATTTCATTCTAAGTAATTGCCCAGGAATGAAATCAAACAAATGGAAAATGAGTTGTGGAACTTAAAAGTGAAGGGTACAAACCTTACTGCCTACAATCAGCATTTCCAAGAGCTCATCCTTTTATGCCCTGAAATGGTACCCAACGCTGACCGGTTGTTGGAACGTTACATTGAAGGTCTACCTTTGAACATCAAAGGTAATGTAACATCATCCAAACCAGTAGACTTGCATGAAGCAATTGACATGGCTCAAGGTTTGATGTATCAAGTGGTTCAAGAGTTAGGAGAAAACTCGGGTGATAAGCGGAAATGGAACGGAAGCCACTACAACCACAACCCTAACCACACCAACAACACTAGCAACCTCAACCCGAACAAACGCCCAGAGACTACAAGGGTGTTTACAGCCGGACAAGGTTCTTATGCTGGCAAGTTACCTCATTGCGGAAAGTGTGGACGACACCACACCGACGCATGCCCTCCTGCTTGTTACAACTATGGAAAGGCAGGACATAAGGCCAAGGACTGCCGAGCTCCATCTCGTCCCGCAAACCAAAAAGGACCAGGAAGCCAAGGAGGACAGGGAAGTGATGTCACTTGTTTTGGATGTGGTGAGAAGGGACATTACAAAAACAAATGTCCAAATAATGGGAATCAAGGTGGTGGGAATCAAATTCGAGGCAACCCGCAGAACAATCAAAGGCAGAATCAGGGGAACCCTAAGGGGGGTAACCAAGCGTCAACCAGTACTCAAGGAGGACGCAGGGTACCTGCAGGGTATACAGTCTATGTGCTGAAGCAGTAGTGAAAGACAACAACGTGGTGAATGGTACGTTCCTAATCAATAATGTCTATGCTTCAGTACTATTTGACACGGGTGCGGATAGAAGTTTTGTGTCTTATGCTTTTAGTAAATATATAGACGTTACTCCTACCACACTAGATACTAATTATGATGTGGAGTTAGCCGACGGAAAGTCACTAACCACAAACACCATTTTAAGAGGGTGTACTCTTAACTTGCAAAGCCACCTGTTCGAAATCGACTTACTCCCTATAGAATTAGGAAGTTTTGACGTCATCGTCGGAATGGATTGGATGGCCGAACATCGCGCAGAAGTTGTGTGTTATGAGAAGTACATTCGTGTTCCGTACAAAAACGAAATGCTAATCATACAAGCGCAAGAAGCCGTAATTAAAAGTGAATCCAAGAATTAGAATTCATCTACGAGCAACAGGACACAGAATACATCGAGCAAGGATGTCAATGTTTCTTGATTCAAAAGACGTAATGAAAAGGAAATCTAAAAACCCCAGAAAAGGCAGATTGAAGATGTGGGCCTATTGTCAGAGACTTTATCCATAAGTAATTTCTAAATATTTGCACAGATTACCCCCGGACACGCCAAGTAGAATTTCATATCCAGTTAGTTTAAACCCCCCCAGAATCCCAAAAAGCACCTGTTGCACGTTCACCATATCGTCTGTGCACCAGCATAGAGAAAGAGCTAGCGAACAACTAAAAGAACTTTCTGAACAAAGTTTTTATAAGACTAAGTTCCCTCACCGTGGGAGCAACCAATCTTATTTGTTCAAAAAAAAAAGATGGTATCTTTTGCGATGAGTATCGATTACCGTGAGTTGTAATAACTTACAGTGAAAAATCGTTATCCCTACCAAGGATCGTACTTATTCGATCAGTTGCAAGGATCCAGCATCTACTCAAAGATTGACTTAAGGTCAGGATATCATCAGTTAAGGGTTAGAGAGGAAGATATTCCCAAAACTGCTTTCAGAATACGATACGGACACTATGAGTTCCGAGTCATGCCTTTTGGTTTGACCAATGCACCTGCGGTATTCATGGATCTCATGAACCGTGTGTGCAAGCCATACTTGGATAAGTTTGTGATTGTGTTCATCGACGACAAACATCATATACCCCCAGCAATGAGAAAGAGCACGAAGAACAACCTGAAAACTATTCTAATTTCATAAAAAAAAAGTATAAAGAAGAAAAGGAAGAAAGAAAAAGGAAGAACTGTATGCCAAGTTTTCCAAATGTGAATTTTGGATCAATACGGTAAAATTCCTTGGTCACGTGATTGATAGCAGTGGTATTCATGTGGACCCAGCTAAGATCGAAGCAGTTAAGAATTGGGCATCTCCAACCACACCTTCGGAGATTCGCCAGTTCTTAGGTCTTGCCGGCTACTATAGGAGATTCATTGAAGGATTCTCCAAAATAGCTAAGCCTATGACCGAGCTTACGCAGAAGAACCAGAAGTTCGATTGGGGTGAAGAACAGGAAGAAGCTTTTCAACTGCTGAAACAGAAACTATGTGCTGCACCTATTTTAGCACTACCGGAAGGCAGTGAAGATTTTGTGGTGTATTGTGATACATCCATAAAAGGGTTAGGTGCGGTACTAATGCAGAGAATGAAGGTTATTGCTTACGCTTCTAGACAACTAAAAATTCATGAGAAGAATTACACCACTCATGATCTGGAATTAGGAGCGGTAGTGTTCGCCCTGAAGATCTGGAGACACTATCTGTATGGCACGAAGTGTGTAGTATTCACCGACCACAAGAGCCTACAACACATCTTAGACCAAAAAGATCTCAACATGAGGCAACGCCGATGGATAGAACTCCTAAGTGATTACGATTGTGAAATTCGTTATCACCCGGGCAAAGCTAATGTCATAGCAGATGCTTTGAGTCGGAAGGAAAGAATTGAACCGTTGCGAGTAAGAGCTTTGGTTATGACCATTGGCTTGGACTTCCTTTTCCCCGGATCAACGCATCCTTGATGCTCAGAGAAAGCGGATTCAAGAATGAAAACCTTGGAGTAAAACATCAGTTGCATGCCTAAAGAAATTAGAAGGCTCACACTTATGGATACATTATGCATGGATAATAGTAAATGGTTACCACGTTACGGTGACACATGATCTTTGATATGCACGAATCGCAAAGTCAAAGTATTCCTATACATCCCAGGAGCCGACAAGATGTACAAGACTTAAAGATGTTTTATATTGTTGGTCCAAACATGAAAAGCTGACATCGCCACATATGTTAGCAAAAATGCCTGACTTTGTGCCAAAGATAAAGCTGACCATACATAGGCCCTCTGTTTATTGGTCCCAACCCGATATACCAAATGGAAGTGTGAAAGATAACAATGGATTTCAAATCACCAAACTACCCAAAACTACAGCAGGAATAACGATTCGATTTGGGTCATTGTTGATCGCTTACAAAGTATGCTCAATTTTTTGCCAATAAAGGAGACGATTCAAAGAAAAATTGACAAGGGTTAAACTAAGGAGATATTACAAGACATGAATACCAGTGTCAATCATGCTCCGATCGTGATAGCCATTTCACCCAACCTCGAAGTTTGGAAATCCTTGAATGAGGCATTAGGTACCCAGTTGAACCTGAGTACTGCCTATCACCCTCAGACCGATGGTCAGAGTGAGAGAACCATTCAAACATTAGAAGACATGCTAAGAGCTTGCGTGATTGACTTCGGGAATGGTTGGGATAGACACCTACCTTTGGTGGAATTCTCATACAATAACAGTTATCACACGAGCATTAAAGCTGCACCGTTCGAAGCACTTTACGGGTAGAAAAAGTGTCCCGGATCGCCTGTTTTGTATGGTCTGAAGTTGGAGAAGCACAACATAGCCAGACCAAGATTATTCATGAAACTAGACAGAAAAGAATTTTCAAGATTAGGATCGCATGCAAGCGGCCCGTGATCGACAAAAAGAGCTATGCGGACAAAGCCGTAGGCCCCTTGAAATTGAGTCTGGGGAGATACATTTATGCTCAAGGTCGCACCTTGGAAGGGTGTAATGCGATTTGGAAAGCGTGGAAAGTTGAACCCCCGTTATATTGGACCCTTTAAGATCATAGAAAGGATTGGTCCAGTAGCTTACCGTTTGGAATTACCTCAAGAACTCAGTCGAGTACACAACGTGTTTCACATTTGCAATCTAAAGAAGTGTTTATCCGATGACACACTCGTTACTCCTCTGGAGGAAATCCAACTCGACGACAAACTCAACTTCGTTGAAGAACCCGTAGAGATTATGGACCGCGAGGTCAAGCAACTTAAACGAAGCCGTATACCTATCATTAAAGTCCGTTGGAATGCACGTAGAGGTCCAGAGTACACATGGGAACGCGAAGATCAATTCAAGGAGAAATACCCTCACCTATTCACAAACCCACGATCTACCACAACGTCTGATTTCGGACGAAAACTGCATAACATGGGTGCGGATGGGACCCTCAGTAAAAATGTAGAACTGTTACCCGTTAAGCCAAAGTATAGAATGTAAACTATTTCAAAAGTATCGTTATTTTTCTAATAAAAGTTGTCCTTCAAGTGGCATACAATATTTTGTGCTAGTCAAGAGTTTAAAATAACGTGCATAAATCGTCATTTTAATTACGGATCAAAAAGGGGTACTTTAGAGATCGCGTAACAATAAAAAAATCATATGTTATTTTACGCTGCGCGAAACAAAGTCGCACGACTATACTATTTTGTGAACCCATTCATACTACAATAAATACAATATAAATGGACAAGTGTATATACATTACTAATTATACAATATAATTGGACGTTCATATACTCTTTAAAACTCACCTGTGCAAATACATATCAAGTCAACTAGTAACAAAATTCAAAATGGGCAAGCCAACACCATCATTACCAAACCTTACACATACTACCTACTACTTTATCAATTTGAAATTTCCATCCACATGATACGTATCATGCAAACTGATACAATGAAAATGCAGGCAATAGTAATATTCTTAAATAGTATTATAAAAAGTGAAATGATAGCTAACAGTATCATAAAAGTTTACTCTGATTCAACAACGCGTATAGTACTCAATCACATGCAATCTTCAGTAACCCATATCACAATAAGAGTATAAATCAGAACCATTCATGAACAAATTCATCACAACTAAAAATCTGAAAGTCACTAAGTAAAAGATCAAGCTTTTGTTGAGTACAAGAGATAAGTGGGTTTTGGCTTTAGAAGAAATAGCAGCCGAGTTCAATCTTACCACCATCCTTCTTCCTCGCCATCTTTCAACAAGCTTAGGACCTCGGTAAGTCGTCTTCACAAGCTAACCTTTATATGTCATTCACTTGTAGTCTATTAAGCCTCAAACTCGCAAAGTATCCACACGTCTTATAACCAAAGTGTACCTAATAAGTATATAGACGTATGAACACTTTAGTCATGACTTGCGTAAAATAACAATAGACATATAGGTGATTAACGAAGATAACGAAGCATACGTGAAATAAATAATGTACGTAAGTAACTAAGGCAAACAACATGTCACAAACGAGTCCTTAATAACAAACCAAAAGAAACTTCAAACCCATACGAAAAACCTTACTTCAAAAGAAGGAACGCATGAACTATTAGACCTCGCTACCTTGTTGTTTGTACCATGCTGTTGCCACGTTTATTCCAGGCCAAGCGGTTGCTTTTATGGTTTCAGGACCAGGTTACTACCTCACCGAGGTAGTACCTCTTCGTTGGTCGCACCACGGTAAAGAGTGGCTGCTTGGATAACAACCCACCTCGACCCTCTCGCGTTTACACCATGCACACATGCAAGCATAGTTGGTTGCTGCCACTGTTGCCACTGCTTATGCAAGCGTGCGACAGTGGCTTGCTACCACTGTTGCTGCTGCCTGGTGGCGAGTAGAGAGGCACCGGTGGTTTCTTACCAACCAGCTGCCACTCTTGAGTAGTTGACGCACTCTTTGGTGCTGTTATACTCAGACAAGCAAATGCTCTCGTAAGTCCTGCTGCGAATTCAAACAGAAAATAAAGAAGAATGTAAACTGTTACTTGGTGTTAGCTACACATACACCATATACCACAAGTTAAGAGAAGGACATGTATATATATGAATATGAGGTAACGTGGGAACAACAGACCAAAACAAGTGGTCCTGAACCCTTTATATGTTTTCGAACAAAAACAGAAAAAGGAAAAGGATTAAGGCTGCATGGACTATATTCTTAACACATGTATATGTATACAATTATGAAAGGAGAAAGCTCCAGCTAGAACCCAAATAAGAGTGCGTGTGTGGAAGCAATGGACACCACCATAAATGGTTGTTAGCTTTCTGTTGAGTGCGTCCAAATCAGAAAGAAACAAGGTAGAATATAGATATTGTTATATGAGTGAGTTGATAAGTACTTTTGTGAAGAGAAAACACAAGTGGGTATAACCCCCTGCTACTCAACAGAAAAATAGAAAAGAACAAGAAGTGTAAGGCCAAATGTACCATGATGCTTTATAAAATAATACATGTGACTTCTATTTGTCACTGGTGCAAAATTCATTTTATTAAATCTATTTAGATGTCTTGAGTCGCTTGCACCGAAACTAAAAAAGACTAATAGTTCATCAACGAAAAATTTTATTCGACGAGGAAATACTAAACAACGATTTGAAATACTTAAAATTTGTGACAACGAGACCGAGACTTAAAATCGGTAAGTAAATTTAAGCGTGGTTTATAAAACTTATTTAACGTTAAAAATATTTTAAAATTTATTTGTGATTTAAACATGAAAAGTTATAAAAATAAAAGAGTATAAAAATATAAAAGTTACATATATATTATCACTAAGAAAAAAATCAAATGATTAAAAATATAATTTCTGAAAAGAAATTTAAACGAGTAAGCGAATCGTAATGTGTACACCTGAAAAGTTCGCAAATAAATTAATAACTTCGATGTAAATAAAGAAACGCGATAAATATAAAAGCTGGTAACTTATAAATGATGTTTATAATTCTTTAGATCACACCACCTTATAAATATAAATGCGACGCATAATAATCCTGTACATATTTTGTAGTTGTAAAGTCACATTAAAACCAACGGTTTAATCGACGCGATAACTCACAAACGACCATACCTTTTGACCATTCGCATAACTCATTGTATTAAATATTAGTATGTAAACTCAGACTTTGTTATAATTACTTAGGTGTTTGACTAATTTACGTTCGACGTGCATTGAACCATTATCAGTTTTCAGGCGATTTCCCAACAAGTTATTTTCATAGCCCCTACTCTACTGTTTTAAATCATCTTTTGGGGTGAGAACATTGCTTATTTTAAACGTATGAATACAAGTACAATTACTCATTACTGATTGGTCTAAGTCCCGATTTAACCCAAGTTGCTATTTGCCCGAATTATCATGAACCGTCAATCTTTGTGAGCGCGAATGTTATGGATAGATCTATCGGGATTGACAATCCCTGTTTGTCTTGGACTGACATTAGTCAAGCAAACACAGTTTTATTTGAGTCAGACTACGGGTGTCCCGGGTTAGACACCTGCAAGGGCATTCATTTATGTTGCTATATGTTAACGCTTCGGTGTCATGAGCTTAGACAATAGTAATGCAATTTATATGACTTTGTATTTGTTATATTGTCATATGCGGATGAAATCTTGTGATTCACAAACATTACATTTTCTGTTTGAACAAACCTATGAACTCACCAACTTTATGTTGACACTTTAGCAATGTTTTCTCAGGTATTAAGAATGAAGATGCTAATTGAAGTCTCATGCATTGCTGTTATTTTCCGTCAACTGAAGATCACTTGTCCTATTTAAAACCATGTTGTATTGTCTATTTTATGCTTCCGCTGAATGTTAAACGATTTATCATTTCCTAATTCAAGTGATCGATTTTATTAAACGTCTCATATAGAGGTCGTTCTGTATTGCTTAGAAGCATGATAATCATGAAGTCACGCTCCCTCGGTTGCCATTATACTCTGATATTTTGGGGGTGTGACATCATCTGATCTCCAACTTTCTACTAGTTTGAATGACTTGAATAATGCGACCTTGCATATAGATGGTCAATCAACGGTGGTTGACGCACCGCCAGATATCATTGATGTTCCTGACAAAGACGATGATATTATTGGTGATGAAGACGCCCTTCCTCATGATTTAGCAGATTCTGATGCTGAAGACCTCATCAATGTTGATGATATGTGTTTGAAAAGTTTAGTTCTAGTGGAAGAATAAGATTGATCTTGAATTGTGTAACTTGTACAAAATACACTATATAATTGAATGAATGAAAGACAAATGTTGTGGATTTTTTAAATGTGTACTTTAAATTGATATATAATGTATTTAGATGTGTGCAATGCTTTATAATTATTTTGTTCATAGAATTTCTATATGATTATGCTAATTGTACTTGTACAGATGTCAGCAGATGTTGCACGGTCCTCCACGGAGGTGACTGTGGCGGTGATGATCGTCCCCCATCACACGTTGTACCCACCGGTTGCGGGGGCTGCTTTGCTAACAAAGGTAAGAATTTCTGGATTAATGGTAATACCAAGCATAAAATTATACATATATTGGACTTGCTTTGCCTTGAATTTTTATGACTTTATCACTACTTGATTATTGCAGGCAAAGGTAAACGAAAAGCCAAATCTAAGGCGGCAGGTGAGCGGGCAGCTGATAAAACCCGCGACAGAGACCCCTAAACCTTTCGTAAAGGCGATCGCGGTATGCTAAAGGGCCCCGTCCCGATCAATTTTGAGCAGGGGACAAACAAACCCAAAACCCTCGTCGGTCCCCATGCGGGTAACTGGTCTAATTACATCCTAGGAGTGTCCGTTATAGGAGTGTGTACGTTTACTACCCCCTCTTTGGTAAAGGTCCTGATAGGAGCGAAAGGCTGGCGATCATTTCAGAGATTGGGGTCCAGTTATCCTTGTATGTTTATTTCATATCGTGTTCCATTTTATTGTACTTGTGTATATTTATCTAAAATCCGTTTATTTATTTAAATCATAATAAGATAAATAAATATATGAAATATATCTCTAACTCTGTTTTGCCGTTTTGTGTATATGATTGCAGACCCTGTTTGACCTCAGGCCGCACATGAATTACCTCTGATGGACAGAGATCAGCGAAGGCATCAACAATGCACTTGCAAAAAAGACCTACAAATACCAACAAGGCTTCTTCAAGGCCAAGAAATTGGAAGGCAGACCCCACCACCGGAGTTACGATCTTGGATGCGATTAGGTGGGCACTCCCAGTGAAGTTACAGCGGCTGAGTAGGATAATACATTAAGTTTTGGAATGGATCCCAAGAACCCTTGCCGAGCTGCTCAAATTGGCTTAAAGCCGGTAAAAGAGTCGTGGTCACATCTCGACGGGATCCCGGTCGCTGGTCTCGCTTCGAGAAGAGATGGGTAATACACATTATAAATATTTTACCATACATATATACATATTATCTGATTATACGCTATGGTGTGTTGTGATTTGTCATTTTAATTAGTTTCATCTTATATGTGTGTATATGTATAGAGGCAAGCCTTAGACACTCAGAAGTACCCTTCGCTCATTGACACCTTCTGGCGAACACACACTGTTGATGGGGTATTCCCTAAGGATGAGGACCGCCGCATATATGTAAGTTTGTTTCCAAAAACACTTTAATGAATAATCGAGAAATAATGAAGCAACCAACTAATAATTTACATCTGTATATTTTGTCACAACAAAGGAGGAGTGAAAAGGCTTGAGGCTACGGGGAGAGTACACGGATGATGATATAATGCGTTTGGCAAGATAGGGGGTAAGCTTTCTGGCACATTCCCGGAGGGGTCGGTATTGCCATCACGGGCCACATCCATGCCAAGTATGCCCGCCCCCGACAAGTCCTTCAAGAGCATGCATAAAAGGTGTTAGACTTTATGATGATCTTATCAGAAGCGACTCCAAGACTCGGAAATGTTTAAGAGTTTGAGTCTGGGTGTGCAGCGGGAGTGCGGGTGTAGTGATACGAGGAGGGTGACGATGATGAGATGGCGATATGTGATTAATATTATGTTAAAAATTACATAGTATGCTACATAATTACTTTATGTTGATTTTGAGGACATTTAAACACTTGTTTTCCCTATCAAGTATGTTAATATAAGTTAGTATGCCCTGTTTAGTTATGTTACATATTAGTTAGTAAGCCCCGTTTATGACTAGGAATCCCCGTTTTGTAGATTTATTCGGATTTTGGACGATTTAGCTTTATTATCTTTTGGTTTTGCTAAAGTAGTCGATGATATTTGTCAACAGCGATGCTCCGTCTCTTTGTATATATGTTTTGTTACAAGTTTGAGATGAGTGACTATACAGTTTGTATTTTGGTAGATTTTTTCCGGAAAGATTCCAGAAAAAATCTGGAAAACGCCTGCTGTGCAGGCTGTATTTAAAAAAAAATGCAGACTTTTCCCCAGCGACATGTCGCTGGGGAAACATGATATTAATTTTTTTTTAAAAGTTTTCCCCAGCGACATGTCGCTGGGGAAACATGATATTAATTTTTTTTAAAAGTTTTCCCCAGCGACATGTCGCTGGGGAAACATGATATTAATTTTTTTAAAGGTTTTCCCCAGCGACATGTCGCTGGGGAAACATGATATTAATTTTTTTTTAAAAGTTTTCCCGGGGAAAACGTTTTTAAAAAATTTAATTAAACGCTTTTCCTAGCGACATGTCGCTGGGGAAAAGGTTTTTAAAAAATTTAATTAAACGTTTTCCCCAGCAACATGTCGCTGGGGAAAGTGTGCCATCGTGGCACTTTATCTTTGACTGAAAAATGAGTGGGACCCACCTCATCGCTGGGGATTACCGCTGGGGAAAGAATCCCTCACGAAGCTTCCTCAGCGACACCCGACATGTCGCCCGGGAAAAGGGCTATTGTTGTAGTGTGTGTAATCATATTTCACCTGTCAATAGATATATCTCAACCAGCCACACCGCCCATACTTGCAAACACTGTTACCTTTCTAATAATTCTCATCCACCTTACCTTACTGGCATAGACATACTTCCTTGACTTTTCTTTCAAACTTTAATTGGTAAAATAGAAAAGATTGTATGAGACATTTTATTCACATTTCTATGTTAAATATTAATTTTAATTTAATTAAGCACAATGCAGTCTAAATAAATGGTATGAATTGCACAAATTACAATTACATGTCTCTTTAATTATTCATAAGCATCTATGCAAGTCACATGCATGTATAATAATGCGGTAGTGTAGAAAGTGAATATCAAACAAAACAACGAATAGCACATGGTTATGTTACGTGCCCACCAGGCCAAATCCCATGCCAACGTAATCATCTCATGCCAACGATAAGCGTGAGTATGTTTATATACTATGGCCATTAGCAATATATAAGTATATATTTACCAACTCAAGTACTTAGGTAAGCTAATACTTGTCTCCTAATAACAGTATATATTTGCATCCATGTAATGATATTCATATATCATCTCCATCTAGCTCCTCACACCCCCTCTCTAACACAGGGGTTTTTTTTTTTTTTTTTGATTTTTTTTTCTATTACATTTACTATTATTATTACGTTATCTTCTTCAATTTTCCTTTTACTTTCATTTTACTTTTACTTTTCAGGTTCCATATTTTGAAGCAAGAAGATGGCCACCGTTAAAATATAATTTGACATGTCTCTTTATATTCTATATAATATTCTGGGCTACTTGTAATATTCTATACAAATTAGTGAGAGAATGTGAGTTTCCAACGAAGAGAAAAGAGGTCAATAGATTTAGGGAAAAAAAGAAGAGATAGTTGCTTACTATTCTAGGTTACGTGTCAAATTTTTAGCATGCTACAGTTATTTTTAGAGTTGTTTGTATAATATAGGTAGATAGAGGTCGGTAGTTAGGCCTTTTTAACTTAAAGTAAGATGTAAACAATTATCTTGATCCATTTAAAGTTTGTCACAATGGCAGGTCGACCGAGTAGGTCGACCCTTTGCTGACCGAGTCACTACCATTAAAACCCAACATTTCGAGTAGGTCGTGGGGTGAATTTTGGAAGAAGTAGGTTTCTTGCTCGACCAACTTGTATATTGGTTTGTGTGTATGTTTAATTATTTAAAATGTATTTTTGTGTAAGTTTGTTTTTTTAAATATCGGATACTTTAGTGTGCTAAAATGGTAAGAAATTTGTAAACCATTTGCACTCACTAACAAGGGTAACCTAAAATGGAAACTTGGAAAATTATTTTGACACGTAAAATGAATTACTCCCTCCGTCCCTAAATAAGTGTCTACTATTGACTTTTTGAGTCTTTTTCTATCAACTTTGACCTTAAATTATTTTGTTTATGTTATATAATATTTAATGAAAACTATATCAATGAAAATACATTTAAAACCCAATCAATTCATATATTTTGCATCAAGTATTATATAACACAAAAAGAAATAATTAAGGTCAAATTTGCCAAAGTTTGACTTCAAAAGTCAATAGTGGACACTTATTTAGGGACGGAGGGACTACTTGTGTTACTAATCTCAATGAAGATATATAGTTGGCTAATAAAATGGGCATATAAGTCATAGGCATGCGTGATAATAAGCACAACCACGTGTCATAACAGGAGTAGATCATGCATGATTATTACTACTACTTATTTGACTGACTCTTTTCTAAAAAACTGGAACACTCTTCTAGGCTTCCAGACATATATAACACCTCAAAAATAGGGCTATTTTTATATTTGTTCTAAAAGATTTTGGTGTATGTATTTATTGTCTTAAAAAAAAGTGTGTTCCTCAAATGCCCCACAACGACCGGAGTGATTAGAGCTACCTATTAAAAAATTAGTATTTGTACTTTTAAAGTACACTTTATGTAAGTGGAGTTTTATAGGTATGTTTTTTAATATGTTTGAGCGACCTCATATTTATACTTGGAGCGACTTCATTATTTTTTTTTTACTTTTTTCAACCCAGTAACCATCATCTTCACACCCATCATCACAAATTTACCACCACCACCATCTGCAACCCCCACCACCCATCATTCGATCTCTTATAATCCTAATACAACTAATCACTTGAATTTTTTGCACTCAACAATTCACACTCATACTTATAAAAATTCCATATGAGATATAAAATTCCATATGAGATATAAAAATTCCACTTAAACGAAAGTTTATGTGTAGCCTTTTTTCGCATACTTGGTGGACTTGAGCACAATGACCTCATTTTCTCAACAGACGGAACCGTAGCAGCAAGACATGGCAAACAATTACCAGGTATCACTCCACAATCTAATAAACCATCTTCCTTTCCACCATTCTCATCAACAGAAGAACATATTCAGATCTTGGTCGTTAGTTCAAAACCCACATCTTTAATCGAACAAGAAAAACCACGACATCTTGTCAATCAACACCACTCCATGGATTCAGGTATGACAGATTCAATCAACCTATTCTTTAGAGGTTCGAGTATAAATATAAAATCCAAATCGAATTGTATTTCTTGTTTATAACCGATTGATAAAATCAAGAACCAAGAAAAATTAGTAGAGGTTCATGTAGCAAGATATAGATCGATTGGGTTTTAAGTGTTTTCAATAAATTGATCTTGTTCTTGCAGGTTTGTTTTTTTTATAACAAGTACTTTTAAAACAAGATTTAGGTTTAATTTTGGATGATTTATGATTTTTAAGAATATGGGTTTTGGATAAGAAAACAAAGAGGAATGACTAGATTAGAAATGTGTCGAGTTGGTGACAGAATAATCGAAACATATGCATGTATTTGTATGTGTGACGTGAACTTTTAATCCCAACAGATCTGAAGAAACCAAAATTACCGATCTGTTTATATATATGTTTTCGGGTTAAAGATGATGGTGGTGGTGAATTGGTGATGATGGGTGTAGCGTGGAAATGATGGTTTATGAGTTTGAAAAAGAAAAAAAAAGTGAAGTCGCTCCGAGTATAAATATGGGGTCGCTCCAACATATTAAAAAACATACCTATAAAAGTACACTTATACAAAGTGTACTTTAAAAGTACAAATATTAGTTTTTTAAAAAACACACTTTTTTTGGGGCATAAGGTGCATACACCAAAAAGTTTAGGGGCAAACATAGAAATAGCCCTAAAAATAAGCTTCATTAATTAATTATAATACATGATTTTTTTACTGACGTAGATAGATATGAGAAACATGACCAACGTTTGCTTTCTGAGTTGATGACTCACGTATTAACTGATAATGAAAAAGGGTTTGTACAAACAATATATATATGCCCTAATCTTAGACGGGTTAAATGGCCTGACAAATCGCGCGTTATTAACTTAATATTCCCCCTCAAACTCACAATGTTGCAGGGAGGCTTGTGAGGCCATTGTGAGGCTTGGTAAATATATCTGCAATCTGTAAAACAGATGGAACAAACGGCAAAGAAATAGTTCCCGCCTGAAGATGGTGACGAGTGAAATGACAATCAATCTCTATATGCTTGGTTCTTTCATGAAAAACCGTGTTGCGTGCAATCTGGATTGCACTACGATTATCAAAATATAAAGGAGTAGAACTAGTAATTTGAACGCCCATATCTGCAAGTAACCACCGTAGCCAAACAATCTCGCTAGTAGTCACAGCCATGGCACGATACTCAGTACAAGATCTTGAAAGAACATCATGTTTCTTACTCTTCCACGAAATAAGGGAATCACCCAGAAATATATAAAACCCAGTAGTTGACTTGCGTGAGACAACATCACCAGCCCAATCAAAATCAAAATAAGCACACATGTCCAAGGCAGACGTAGAAGGAAACAAAAGGGTTTGGAACTGAGTACCTTGAAGATGCCTAAGAATCTGCAAAACAGCAGCCTAATGAACCATTGTTGGAGCCGAAACAAATTGACTGACAATATGAACTGCATAAGAAATATCTAGACGTGTAATTGTAAGATAAACCAAACTGCCCACAAGATACAAACTTGAGTCTGGCAAAGGATCACCATCTGTGGGAGTGTATTTTTCCTTAGTATAAATAGCAATATCTTCAACCATTTTGTCTCTAATTCTAGCATGATCAAGTAAATCACTTATATACTTAGAATGAGACAGAAGATATCCTTTCGGTGAAGAAGCAACCTCAATACCTAAAAAATAACAAACTAAGCCCAAATATTTCATAGCAAAATGATGAGCTAACTCCAATTTTAATGATTCAATTCTAATGCAATCATCTCCAGTAATAATCATATCATCAACATATAACGACAAAAGTATACACCCAGTGTAACACACCCATTTTTACATATAGCATCAAAAGCTAATCTGGGGTATTACTTCATAGTATAACATTCATAATCATAGAAAACGATTCAAAAGAGACATTTTGGAAAATGTAGTTATCATTCATTAAATCAGAGTTTTACAAAATGCCATTTAATAGGCAACAGGTTCCAGAATCTAAAGAAAATGTAATTAGTTTGAATTATAACAATTTAGCCATCTTCCAATCTAGTGCCACTCCGGGTCCATGCCATAAGTTGCTTAATTACCTAAGATAAAACATGCTAAAAAGTCAACACAAAGGTTGAGTGATATTCATAGGTTTTCAGTTATAATAGTTTGAATGCAAATTTGGTATTGGGTTACGTTGTTATACACCCATTATAAAACAAATATTATTTCCATTAGCTCATGAATCCGAAGCCTTGGGATATGTTTTTACGTTATAGCCCCAATGGGTGCCTTTTCTAAAACACCCGTAGTTATATTCTAATGATGTGCGATTGGTTACCGGTATAACTGGGTACACCAACGGGGAGTCCAGCCCAAATAGATCTATTCACAACATTCGCGCTCACTCCGTAGAGTAATTAACGGTTCATGATATTGGGGACTTAAAGGCAAATTGTTACTTAGGCAATAATAAATCGAAATAGCATACACAAAACAATTGCATTCATGGTTATTGCATGTATCCTCCTCGCGGGTTTATAAAACATTTAAGAGATTGAAATGCGAGGCTATGAAGTCACTTGATAGGTAGTTGTAATAAATATTCCAAAATGAAAGCTGTCGACTTTATCACAATCTTAACAGGGAAGGTTGATATAGCAAAATGATTGTAAACAGCCACGTCACGCAACCTGAGAAAATATGTCAAGTCTTAAGAAGATTGTACTCTAGAACTTTGGTTCTAAGAGTTTAATATTGTTATGAGTTTGATTGGAAAGTTTGGAATTATTGTATCACCGTTCGGGCCATCATAATTCAGATGTCATTCAGTAAACGTTTGAGGAGCTAGGGCACTTTAAATCGTAAACCCAACAACTCAGTCAGAACGTAATACCAAGATGAAACCTCTTAATATGAAGCTCCCTAGTATTGTGATATGTTATAATCGGTTTTAAGCGTTTTGATCAATATCTGAAAATAATAAGCACGACAAACGTTAATTAAAGTCATGTCTTGTAATGTTTTGAACATGTTTTTATACTTTTTCAAAATGTTACATTTTACACCTTTAAGAATGAAAAATGGCAAAATATGTACAAAATATGCACTTTTACGAGTTTGGTCCTTCAAGTTTAAAAGATGTACAAAGTAAACCTTGCACTTTGAAAAGTGACATAATATACCCCTATAGTTATAACTTTAGAAATATGGCAAAAATAGTCCGTGTACTTATAAGTTTTCAGAAGTTACGGTATATAGCCCTTGCATGGAAATGATTTACAAAACAAGTCCAATATTCATAATAATGATATTTTTCAATATGAAAAGTAATTTATAGATTATAGATTATTAATATAAGCTAAAATATGAAGATTTAACATAATAAAAGTTTAAAATAATGATTCGTTTGGGAGACAAACGTGTCAAATTAGGGTACTTACAAAACAAAAACACCGGGTTATTTAAAGTTCAATTTCCTTCAATACTTGATAAATTGTTAAATACACATTAGTTGACATGTTAGGATAGATTATAACAATATTTAACCATTATAACATTTAGTTTTAAGAAAAACATAAAATTAGAGTTTCGGGTGTACGGTTTTGGATCAAAATGAAATGAGTACGAATGAGTTTAAAACTTTAAACGAAGAAGATATTTAGGATCATATGAACATTATAAGAGTGTAGGAGCAGGTATGAAGATCATAGAACCTGGGTTTGAGCTTATAGCTTGACAACGGGTTGAAATCGGGACTTTTAACTTCGTACGCCTAGAATAACGACTCTCGGGCTTCTTTTCTTGATTTCTTTTGCTCCAATTCTGTTCTTGAGACTTCTTAGGACCTCTTAGGATCTTCTTTGAGCAAAGGATTGCTGCTATTAAGGGTTATAGAGGAGGAAGGGTGGATGAGTTATAATGAAGAGTTTATGCCCCTATTTATAGTCGAAATGAGCTTGGAGGCCAAGGGATACTTTGAGACCAGGCGTGGACATGTATGAGGGCTATAGGGTGATGAGGAGAGGCTATGGAATATGTAACATAAGCTAGAAACTAGCATTGGTGTGTTGTTTCTCTCTTGTGATGTCGTGGGTAAAAAAAGAGAAAAAAGGCCATGTGGCCAACTTGGTGGCTAAGATATGATATAGAGGTTCTTGTAAGCTACTATATGATGTCATAGAGGTGCTTGCTCACATGGTTGATTAATAAATGGGTCAAAATATGCCAAAGATGGGTTGCGTGTTCATTAGGGATCGAATTGAGTTTTCTAGCTTGGAATTTGAGTACATTTGTGTTATAAGCATGGATTAATGATCACAAGGTTTGTACTAAGGATTATAATCAAGAGTTAATAGGTGGTTTAGGTTAAAATAGGTAGAAAATGAGTTAATAAGTCGCGGGTTCCAATTAGGGCATGCATAGGGTTTTTAAGCTTCTAATTCGTGTACATTGATAGTATAAGCATGGATTGATGATTATAAAGATTGAATTATGAGTTTAGGACATAACTGAGTTAATGGTTTACGATTGGAATAGGTAAAAATAAGTAAACGGATCAAGTGTTCACATTAGGGCACGTTTAGGGTTTCTCGGCTTTAATTCATATATAATTGAAATGAAATGATAAAATGATGATTGTATATGATTGGTAATGTTGTAAAATAAGTTATTACAACTTATTTGGGTAGTGGTTGAATTCTAAAATGGATAAAAATTAATAAACGGGTCACGGGTTACTATTTAGCTCGGGTTAGGGTTTCTGACTTTGGTTTCTTGTAATTTCATGAAATATTATGAAATAAGATGGTATATGGATTGTAAATGAAGTATATGACTTGCTTGTAACTTGTACTTGATAGATTGTACAAGATTCTTTAGGAAAACAGAGGTGAAACAACTATTTTAAAGATCATGCGTTATGATTTGTACATTATGCTTTTAAAGACTTGTACTTTGACTTGGAGGGAGTTTATATTTTAAATGAGATGTTATATTACTTGTACATATGCTTTAGTAGCTTGTGCATTCCCTTTAGATGTTAACTTTTCATGAAATTAGGGTTTAGAGGTATACGATAACGGTTTAAATCCCGTCTTGATATAACTTTGCAAATGGTACATTATATGAGTAATGTACTTTGCAATAATGATATTAGGATATTGACTTGACATGTTATGATGTTTGCTTGACATATAAATAGATGTAGATGGCATAGGTAGGTTGCGTGAGCTTGTGTACTTTAGTTATGCAAGTTACATTGCATATTGAGATATTAGTAATGCAAGTAATGTAATAAAGCAAAAATTTTCCCCGTACAATTGTAATCATAATAAAATAGGTTGATTTTGTATTTGATGAAAATTTTAGGTTGTTATAGCCAGCACTTGATTGTTTAACAAATAATGCGGAATCATGATGGCTAGAGACAAACCCAAGAGAGGTAACTACTTTTGCAAATTTTCATACCAAGCACGAGGTGCCTGTTTATGACCATAAAGTGCCTTTTTGAGCTTGCAAACTTCTCCTGGTTTGTGATAGACACCGGGAGGTTGTTTCATAAAAACTTCTTCATTCAGATCACCATTCAAAAAGGCATTCTTGACATCCAACTAAAATACTTTCTATTTACGACTAGGAGCAACTGTAATTAAGGTTCTCACTGTTGTTATTTTTGCCACAGGAGCAAATTTATCTTTATAATCCATACCATACTCTTGAGCATAACCTTTGGCAACAAGAGGAGCCTTATATATTTCAATGGACCCATCAGATTTGGTTTTAATCTTGTAGACCCAACGAGATCTAATAACACGCTTGCCGACTGGCAATTGTACTAAGTCCCATTTGTGAGTCTGATGCAATGCAGCCAGTTGTTCTGCCATAGCAACCTACCAAAGTGCATCACAAACAGCCTCTCTATACAACTTAGGCTCATGAAGACGGTGTATAGAAGCGATAAACGAACTAAACGAACTAGAATACCGAGAATAAACAAAATCATCTTTTCCAGTAGACTTACGAATACGTGTGGGTCGAACATTTGGAGGAGGAACTAGTACAACTTCGGGCACTGATTAGGTAGTCATGGTAGGGGATTGATTACCGGTCGATGTAGCCTCAAGAATTATAACTGGTGTTTCAGTAATGGTGGTGGTTTGTGGAGATGCATCTGGTGGTGTTTCGGTGGTAGTTGGTTTTGAAATTGTTTTAAATACATGTTTTGGTATTATGGGTGACACAACAGGTGTAGGTTCTTCAAAAGGATCAAATTTTTATGATTTTAGATTCTGTTAAATTATGTGAACTAGCATGAACAGAATAGTACGGAATGTGCTCAAAAACTAAACATGGTGAGATGTATACAACTTCTTACCAACGGGATCATAATAACGATAACCCTTTTGACTAATACCGTAACCCAGAAACACACATAAAGTGGATTTCAAAGATAATTTCGTACACTCAACATGTTGTTTTAGAACAAAACAAGTACAACTAAAGACACATAATGATGAATAACCAGGCAAAGTTCCATACAACTTCTCAAAAGGAGATAAACCAGAATTATGTGCAGTTGAGATTCTATTAATCACATATGCTGACAACAAAAAAGATCTAACTGTCTCATCAATATGACGATGCTTCTTTTTAGCAACACCATTTTGCTAAGGAGTGTCCGTACATGAGGTCTGATATAAAGTCCCATCCGATTTAAGCAAACCAACAAAATCATTTGAACTGTATTCACCCCCAAATCACAGCAAAAACATTTTATGACTGTCAAATGTTGTGTTTTCACAAGAGCTTTAAATTCTTTGAAAACTGTAAGAAATCAGACCTACGTGTCATCAGATAAACCCAAGTATAATGAGTGAAGTCGTCGATAAAAGAAATGTAATATCTTGAATCTCCTTTTGTAGATACAAGAGACGGTCCCCAGACATCAGAATGCACTAGATCAAATGGAGCATTAGAAGAGGAAACACTGTTACTGAACGCTAATGCTGAGAACTTGACAAGCTTACAATCACTACAATCAGAAATATCATGAGTGTCTAGCTTTTCTAGCGCTCCTGTAGATGCTAAAAATCGTAAACGAGGACCAGAAACATGACCCAACCTATAAAGCCATAAATAAAATGCTAAAGAAGAACGGTTCAACCAAAAAGAAGACAAATCCACACTAGAAGATGCAGTATCATGAATGTCTCTAAAGTGATCCAAAACATAAAGATCCCCTAGCATGTGACATTTCCTAACCACCTCATGTGTTTTCTGATCATATATAGAGCAATCAAAAACAGAAAAATTGACATCACATCCGGAATCACAAATTTTACTAACAAGAACAAGATTCATAGTAAGGCTCGATATGTAGTAAACATCGGATAAAGCAATAGAGGATGTGTCAACTAAACCAATATTGCTAATGGCATAGGATCACCATTAGCAGCCGCAATTGATTTTGATGAATTAAAATTCAACAAATAAATTGTGACAAAAGATAAGACATGTGATGAGTGGCACCCGAATCTAATATCTCTTTAGAGAATGATGCGAAACCTTTACTAGAGGAGGTTGACATAGCATGAGGCTCAAAGGCTAAAAAATTCTTTAACTTTTCTTCCATGTCTAAAAATATCTAAAACTTCTCATACATGACTAAAAATTTCTGAAACTGCTCAAATAATAACAAATCTAACTTTGTATCATTCTTTCTAGTATCCATGTTTAACAAACCAGTAGGGCTCAAACAAACATTCTAATCAGAAATGGGGACAATTCAAATTTAGTAACCAAAACTGTAAAAAACTTTGATTAAACCAAAACCAAGTTCTTGAATATCAATTCAAGATCAAGACAACAACCAATCTGAAGAACCAAAATGTTTACTCCTGCTAATCAGTCATAAACCTATTATCTAATTGATAATAGTTCTATTACAATATCAGAAACTAAAACAATGAATCAAGATCAATCTTAATCAATTAGGGTTTACAAGAAGAAAATGAATATGTGTAATTTTAAGAGAGAGAGTTGATTTGTTGTATATCTCGCAAATTACTGAAGACCCAGCTTAAATACAGCTGCCAAAGATAAAAGATCAATCCAAGCCCTCAACTTTACATGACTTGCTAAATCTAGTAATCCATACTTTTAACAACTAAAATAAGAAAAAGCAAAAGATACAATCAGTCCCTGTACTTTCTACCAGGTAATGATCATAAATTTAACATCCCCCCTTGATCTCTACCTGGAAACAATCAACCAACCCAAGTTTGGAGACCAGAAACTCATGTTGCATTTTATCTAAGCCTTTTGTAAATATGTCAGCTACTTGATCAGCTGAACTAATCTTTTGAGTTTTAATAACACCACTTAGAACCTTATCTCTCACAAAGTGAAGATCAATTTCCAAATGCTTAGTTCTTTCATGAAAAACTGGATTTGCAGCAATCTTAATTGCTGCCTGACTATCACAAAAAACATTTACAGGTAAAATGTTACCCAAATTTAGATCTTTCAAAATCTTTAAGACCCAAATTGTTTCTGAAGTTGCTGAAGCCATAGCTCTATATTCAGCTTCAGCAGTAGACTTAGAAAGGGTGTTTTGCTTTTTGCTTTTCCAAGAAACCAATGAACCATTTAAAAATAAACAAAACCCAGTAACAGATTTTCTAGTTATAAGACATTTAGCCCAATCAGCATCCACAAAAGTTTCAAGAGAAACTTTTGGACACCTGATAATATGAACACCTTTTCCAGGTGAGCCTTTTAGGTATCTCAAAACCTTAAGAGCAATCTTAAGATGAGACCTAAGAGGTCTATGCATAAACTGACTCAAACAATGCACAGCATAGGATATATCAGGTCTAGTATGAGTCAAGTAAATCAGTTTACCGATTAACTTCTGATACTCAGTAATCTTATCTATAACTGGATCATTTAAAGTTGGCTCACCGGAAACCTTTAAGTTTTGTTCAAGAGGAACAGCAGATGGTTTACATGCAAGTAAACCAAATTCTGATAAAAGATCTAAACAATACTTTCTTTGACTTAAGCACAATCCTTTATCAGTTTCAACTACTTCAATACCCAAAAAATACTTTAACTTCCCAAGATCTTTAATTTGAAACTTGCTTTTCAAAAAAGTTTTAAAGTTTTCAATGTGAACCAAGCTGTTTCCAGTTATAATGATATCATCAACATAAACAAGTAAGGCTAGAAACATACCAGAATCAGCTTTGGTAAACAAAGAATAATCACTCTTACTCTGCACAAATCCATCCTCAACCAAGGCCTGAGTGAGTTTAGCATTCTACTGTCTAGGAGCTTGTTTATTCCCATATAATGACTTTTTAAGCTTACAAACTCTTTTATCATTCTTATCAAAATAACCATCAGGTAGTTTCATATACACAGTTTCAGTTAGATCACCGTAAAGAAATGCATTATTAATATCAAGCTGGAACAAAGGCCAATCACATTGCACAACAAGATTAATCAAGCATCTAACAGTAACAATTTTAACAACCGGAGAAAAAGTTTCATCGTAATCTATACCCTCCTTTTGATTAAAACCTTTAGCAACAAGCCTAGCCTTATATCTTTCGATAGCACCACTAGACAGATATTTAATTCTGTAAACCCATTTATTATCAATGGCTTTTCTACCAGGAGGCAAATCTACAATATCCCAAGTACCATTTTCATATAAGGCATCCATTTCTTTATTCATTGCATCAACCCAGTGCTGACTACTACTAGCTTCCCAAAAGGTTTTGGGTTCTTTACTTTTATTAAGTTCAGTGGTAAAACAAAAATTTTCAGGCTTAAGCTTAGTATAACCAACAAACTTTTCAAGACCATATTTCAATTTTGAAGTCATGACAAAATCATTATACCTAACAGGTAACACGGTGGTTCTTTCAGACCTTCTTAAAGGCTGATGAATATTTTCTGCACCAAAGGGACTCGGAACAGCAACATCAATATCAATATCCTCAGATTCACTATTTTGTCCATCAGGAGTTGCAGCCATCTCATCTTCATTGACAGAACCATTGGAACCATGAAGATCCCCAAAATCTTCTCTATGGTCAAGAGTTGAACTGTCTGAATGAAGACGGTTGCTACCATCACTCTGTGAACTAGTGTTTGTGGAATCATCATAGG
Organism: Tanacetum coccineum; assembly: GCA_026074375.1. Lineage (NCBI taxonomy): Eukaryota > Viridiplantae > Streptophyta > Magnoliopsida > Asterales > Asteraceae > Tanacetum > Tanacetum coccineum. The sequence goes on along the minus strand of BQNB010004786.1, from coordinate 16,882 downwards.
ATACACCAGGACTAACCATATCAAATTCATTAAAGAAATTAATGTGATTAAGACCCTGATTATTTTCATGAGTAGGTGCAGAGTTATCATCAGTCTTAAAAGGAAACACATTTTCAAAAAACTTAACATCTCTTGAAAATACAAATTGTTTTCTATCAAGACTAAATAACTTGTACCCTTTTTTAAAACTGGAATATCCCACCAAAACACACTTCTCTGACCTACTACTAAACTTATCAGAATTGTTAAGAATAGTAGCAAAACAGAGACAACCAAACACCCTTAGATGATTAAGAGAAGGTTTTCTAGAAAACACAAGTTCAAAAGGGCTTTTCCCATTCAGCACTGAGGATGGCAATCTGTTAATCAAATAAGTAGCAGTTAATACGCATTCAGACCACAAATTCAACGGTAATCCCCCCTGAAACATAAGAGATCTGGCAACATTTAGCAGATGTCTATGTTTCCGCTCAACAATCCCATTTTGCTGAGGAGAATAGGCACAAGAAGTCTGATGTATAATACCTTTATCACAACAAAACTTAGTTACATTTTTATTGACAAATTCAGTACCATTATCACTTCTAAAAGTTTTAACACTTTTATCAAACTGATTCTTAAGCATGTTATAAAAAACACATATACAATCAAACACTTCATCCTTCCCCTTAAGCAAATATACCCAAACAGCCCTAGAGAAATCATCCACAATAGTAAGAAAATACTTAAATCCTTCTCTACTAGCCATTTTATATGGTCCCCAGAGATCAAGGTGAACAAGATCACCAAGCTGTTTAGTGACATGATCACTTAAAGGAAAAGGTTCTCTAGTTTGCTTAGCCTTTTGACAAACTTCACAAACAATTTCATCATTTGTTTTCTCAAAAACAATATCTTTATTTAAAACATTAAGAACTTGGTCAGCAGGATGACCAAGTCTTTTATGCCAAACAATTTTGGACAAAAAACAGGTAGAATTAGCTTTTTCAAACAGCACATTATTACCTTTAATCTCATTATTAAAAAAATACAAGCCATCCTTCTGTCTACCAATCCCCAGACATCTCATTTCCCTCAAACCCTGAGGTAACACATAGCAATTAGATTCATCAAAAGCAACAATGAGATTACTATCTCTAGCAATCTTATGAACAGACATCAAGCTAACACAGTATTCTGGCACAACTAACACATCATATAGAATGATATCCTTGGTTAAAACCATATTCCCAACTTTGGTAATAAGAGCTTCTGTACCGTTAGGATGAGAAACCTTTATTCCAAACTTAGAAATATCAATGATATTAACTAAAAACCTATCATCATAAGTAAGGTGTTGGTTAGCACCAGAATCAACAATTAGCCCATCAGCAACCAACGCATCATGCAATCGATTGTTGTTGCAAAAGAACTTATTAAAATTCTGATTAAAGATCTTACTGTTATTAAAAATAGTACCTGCCATATTGACATGAACACCCTTAGCATTATTAGAAGAATTTTCTTTAATCATAGAAATCAGCTTTATTATCTGCTCATCTGAAAAAGGGGGAGAAGAAGAAGTAGAACTGGACCCAACAGAATTATTGTTAACGAATCTTCGGTTAAAACTTTGTCCATTGTTACCATTGGTAGTATTACTACCACTTCCCCCCTTTTTCCCAAAATCTGGTGGATAGCCAATGATTTTGAAACACCTATCAATGGTATGTCCATTGAATCCACAATTCTCACAAACAAGCTGAGACCCACCACCAGATCTCCTATTCCCAGTTGAAGGTCTAGTCACATTAGAAGGTCTAGTAGTGTTACCAGAGCTTTGGGGTCTCTGGTTACTGTTTCTATTACCCACATTAGAATTAAACACAGAAGACTGAGGCCTTTGACCAGAATTAGAACTAGAGGCATGATTAGAAACAACTCTATGAGACTCCTCGCTAGAAATAATAGCATAAGCACTTCTAACATCAGGCAAGGTATCTCTAGACAGAATATTACTTCTAATTTGCATATAACAATCATCAAGACCCATCAAAAACTGCATTAACTTCATTAATTGATTATGTTTCTTAAAATCTTCAGCAGCGTGACAAGTACATCTAGGCAATTCAACTAAAGCATCAAATTGTTTCCATAAAGCATTAAGCTTATGATAATAGTCAGCTATAGAAGATCCATCCTGAGTCAATGAGTTTATTTTATGATGCAAATTAAAAGTAACAGAACCATCAATTTTATCATATGTTTCTTTGAGTTCATCCCATACATGTTTAGCTCTTTTGGAAAAGATTTGTCCCAAAAACAGTTCTTCAGAAATAGAGTTTAAAATCCACCCTAAAACAATTGCATTGACCCTATCCCATTGCCTACCCAAAACTTCATCAGTATTGGATCTTCTACAAGTCCCATCAATAAAGCCAGTCTTATTTTTTCCTTCTAAGGCAAGGAGCATAGCACAAGACCAGACTTGATAATTTTCAGTACCCTTTAGTTTGATAGACACAACAGTAAGAGCAGCAGAGTCATTAGGGTGCAAATGCAAAGGGTGACTCACATCAAGTTTACTAATACGAGTGACATTATCATTATCACTATCATAAACATAACCATCATCAGAATAACCGTGTAAAGACATAATGAACCACACAAAACCTAACAATAAAAAAAACAATCAAGAAGCTAATTAACACAAGAAGATGACTGAGTAATCAGAGTTCCCAGGTTTCCAAACCACTTAAGTGGTCGGTCAAGGGCAAATTGACTAAACAGGATCTAAACAAGATAAGAGAAGAGAGGTGTTACAGAGCAATATGCGGAAGCAACCAATCAGAAGCCCTAATTTTCCAAAATTAGGGAAAACCACCACAGCTTCTCAAGAACACGATTAACCACCAGATAAATCAATTAACACAAGTTAATTGACCTCAAGAATCTTCAAGAATCAAAAGCCCCAAAGTAATCAAACCCAAATTTCTTTAAAACTTAGATTTGACAAAATCAGCAACAAGAATGACCAAGATCAATCTCAATTGATCAAGAATCGATTAATTTCAAAAACCCCCAAAAATTTTGAAACCCTAATTTTTTTTTTCTCCAAAAAAAGGTTTAGAGCAAGAATCAAGAACCTTGCTCTGATACCATGTAAAAAACTTTGATTAAACCAAAATAAAGTTCTTGAATCTCAATTCAAGAATAAGACAACAAGTGATCTTAATAACCAAAACGTTTACTCCTGCTAATCAGTTGTAAACCTATTATCTAATTGATAATAGTTCTATTACAATATCAGAAACTAAACAACAATGAATCAAGATCGATCTTAATCGATTAGGGTTTACAAGAAGATGAATGTGTATATCGTTGAGAGAGAGAGAGTTTTATTTGTGCTAAAATGAGACAAGAGACGGAGAACTTGCTTAAATACAGCCCAAAGATAAAAGATCAATCCAAACCCTCAACTTCACAAGACTTGCAAAATCCAGCAACCAAACCTTTAACAACTGAAACAAGAAAACACAAAAGACACAATTAGTCCCTGTACTTTCTACCAGGAAGAGATCAAACATAACTTTAACACTACAAATTATAATTACTTAACTACGTTGATTATATTGTGAAATATTTACGATGGCTAAAAATGTTGATTACTTCAAATCGATGTGTACTTACCTGGATTGTGATCTCCAAATATGACTTCTGCAAGTGCAGTGCCGCCACCACTTAGAATCTTATCTCTCACAAAATGAAGATCAATTTCCAAATGCTTAGTTCTCTCATGAAAAACTGATTTGGCAGCATCTAATTGCTGCCTTGACTTATCACCAAAAACATTAACAGGTAAAATGTTACCCACATTTAGATCTTTTAAAATTTTTAAGACCCAAATAGTTTCTGAAGTTGCTGAAGCCATAGCTCTATATTCTGCTTCAGCAGTCGACTTAGAAAGGGTGTTTTGCTTTTTGCTTTTCCAAGAAACCAATGAACCATTTAAAAATAAACAAAACCCAGTAACAGATTTTCTAGTTATAAGACATTTAGCCCAATCAGCATCCACAAAAGTTTCAAGAGAAACTTTTGGACACCTGATAATATGAACACCTTTACCAGGTGAACCTTTTAGGTATCTCAAAACCTTAAGAGCAATCTTAAGATGAGACCTAAGAGGTCTATGCATAAACTGACTCAAACAATGCACAGCATAGGATATATCAGGTCTAGTATGAGTCAAGTAAATCAGTTTACCGATTAACTTCTGATACTCAGTAATCTTATCTATAACTGGATCATTTATAGTTGGCTCACCAGAAACCTTTAAGTTTTGTTCAAGAGGAACAGCAGACGGTTTACATGCAAGTAAACCAAATTCTGATAGAAGATCTAAACAATACTTTCTTTGACTTAAGCACAAACCTTTATCAGTTTCAACTACTTCAATACCCAAAAAATACTTTAACTTCCCAAGATCCTTAATTTGAAACTTGCTTTTCAAAAAAGTTTTAAAGTTTTCAATGTGAACCAAGCTGTTTCCAGTTATAATGATATCATCAACATAAACAAGTAAGGCTAGAAACATACCAGAGTCAGCTTTGGTAAACAAGGAATAATCACTCTTACTCTGCACAAACCCATCCTCAACCAAGGCCTGAGTGAGTTTAGCATTCCATTGTCTAGGAGCTTGTTTAAGTCCATATAAGGACTTCTTAAGCTTACAAACTCTTTTATCATTCTTATCAAAATAACCATCAGGTAGTTTCATATACACAGTTTCAGTTAGATCACCGTAAAGAAATGCATTATTAATATCAAGCTGAAACAAAGGCCAATCACATTGCACAGCAAGATTAATCAAGCATCTAACAGTAACAATTTTAACAACCGGAGAAAAGGTTTCATCATAATCTATACCCTCCTTTTGATTAAAACCTTTAGCAACAAGCCTAGCCTTATATCTTTCGATAGCACCACTAGACAGATATTTAATTCTGTAAACCCATTTATTATCAATGGCTTTTCTACCAGGAGGCAAATCTACAATATCCCAAGTACCATTTTCATATAAGGCATCCATTTCTTTATTCATTGCATCAACCCAGTGCTGACTACTACTAGCTTCCCAAAAGGTTTTGGGTTCTTTACTTTTATTAAGTTCAGTGGTAAAACAAAAATTTTCAGGCTTAAGCTTAGTATAACCAACAAACTTTTCAAGACCATATTTCAATTTTGAAGTCATGACAAAATCATTATACCTAACAGGTAACACGGTGGTTCTTTCAGACCTTCTTAAAGGCTGATGAATATTTTCTGCACCAAAGGGACTCGGAACAGCAACATCAACATCAATATCCTCAGATTCACTATTTTGTCCATCAGGTGTTGCAGCCATCTCATCTTCATTGACAGAACCATTGGAACCATGAAGATCCCCAAAATCTTCTCTATGGTCAAGAGTTGAACTGTCTGAATGAAGACGGTTGCTACCATCACTCTGAGAACTAGTGTTTATGGAATCATCATAGGATACACCAGGACTAATCATATCAAATTCATTAAAGAAATTAATGTGATTAAGACCCTGATTATTTTCATAAGTAGGTGCAGAGTTATCATCAGTCTTAAAAGGAAACACATTTTCAAAAAACTTAACATCTCTTGAAAATACAAATTGTTTTCTATCAAGACTAAATAACTTGTACCCTTTTTTGAAACTAGAATATCCCACCAAAACACATTTCTCTGATCTACTACTAAACTTATCAGAATTGTTAAGAATAGTAGCAAAGCAGAGACAACCAAACACCCTTAGATGATTAAGAGAAGGTTTTCTAGAAAACACAATTTCAAAAGGACTTTTCCCATTCAGCACTGAGGACGGCAATCTGTTAATCAAATAAGTAGCAGTTAATACACATTCAGACCACAAATTCAATGGTAATCCCCCCTGAAACATAAGAGATCTGGCAACATTTAACAGATGTCTATGTTTCCGCTCAACAATCCCATTTTGCTGAGGAGAATAGGCACAAGAAGTCTGATGTATAATACCTTTATCACAACAAAACTTAGTTACATTTTTATTGACAAATTCAGTACCATTGTCACTTCTAAAAGTCTTAACACTTTTATCAAACTGATTTTTAAGCATGTTATAAAAAACACATATACAATCAAACACTTCATCCTTCCCCTTAAGCAAATATACCCAAACAGCCCTAGAGAAATCATCCACAATCGTAAGAAAGTACTTAAATCCTTCTCTACTAGCCATTTTATATGGTCCCCAGAGATCAAGGTGAACAAGATCACCAAGCTGTTTAGTGATATGATCACTTAAAGGAAAAGGTTCTCTAGTTTGCTTAGCCTTTTGACAAACTTCACAAACAATTTCATCATTTGCTTTCTCAAAAACAATATCTTTTTTTAAAACATTAAGAACTTGGTCAGCAGGATGACCAAGTCTTTTATGCCAAACAATTTTGGACAGAAAACAGGTAGAATTAGCCTTTTCAAACAGCACATTATTACCTTTAATCTCATTATTAAAAAAATACAAGCCATCCTTCTGTCTACCAATCCCCAGACATCTCATTTCCCTCAAACCCTGAGGTAACACATAGCAATTAGATTCATCAAAAGCAACAATGAGATTACTATCTCTAGCAATCTTATGAACAGACATCAAGCTAACACAGTATTCTGGCACAACTAACACATCATATAGAATGATATCCTTGGTTAAAACCATATTCCCAACTTTGGTAATAAGAGCTTCTGTACCGTTAGGATGAGAAACCTTTATTCCAAACTTAGAAATATCAATGATATTAACTAAAAACCTATCATCATAAGTAAGGTGTTGGTTAGCACCAGAATCAACAATTAGCCCATCAGCAACCAACGCATCATGCAATCGATTGTTGTTGCAAAAGAACTTATTAAAATTCTGATTAAAGATCTTACTGTTATTAAAAATAGTACCTGCCATATTGACATGAACACCCTTAGCATTATTAGAAGAATTTTCTTTAATCATAGAAATCAGCTTTATTATCTGCTCATCTGAAAAAGGGGTAGAAGAAGAAGTAGAACTGGACCCAACAGAATTATTGTTAACGAATCTTCGGTTAAAACTTTGTCCATTGTTACCATTGGTAGTATTATTACCACTTCCCCCCTTTTTCCCAAAATCTGGTGGATAGCCAATAATTTTGAAACACCTATCAATGGTATGTCCATTGAATCCACAATTCTCACAAACAAGCTGAGACCCACCACCAGATCTCCTATTCCCAGTTGAAGGTCTAGTCACATTAGAAGGTCTAGTAGTGTTACCAGAGCTTTGGGGTCTCTGGTTACTGTTTCTATTACCCACATTAGAATTAAACACAGAAGACTGAGGCCTTTGACCAGAATTAGAACTAGAGGCATGATTAGAAACAACTCTATGAGACTCCTCGCTAGAAATAATAGCATAAGCACTTCTAACATCAGGCAAGGTATCTCTAGACAGAATATTACTTCTAATTTGCATATAACAATCATCAAGACCCATCAAAAACTGCATTAACTCAATAATTGTTAATGTTTCTAAACTCTTCACAGCGTGGACAAGTACATCTAGGCAATTCAACTAAAGCATCAAATTGTTTCCATAAAGCATTAAGCTTATGATAATAGTCAGCTATAGAAGATCCATCCTGAGTCAATGAGTTTATTTTATGATGCAAATTAAAAGTAACAGAACCATCAATTTTATCATATGTTTCTTTGAGTTCATCCCATACATGTTTAGCTCTTTTGGAAAAGATTTGTCCCAAAAAAAGTTCCTCAGAAATAGAGTTTAAAATCCACCCTAAGACAATTGCATTGACCCTATCCCATTGCCTACCTAAAACTTCATCAGTATTGGATCTTCTACAAGTCCCATCAATAAAGCCAGTCTTATATTTTCCTTCTAAGGCAAGGAGCATAGCACAAGACCAGACTTGATAATTTTCAGTACCCTTTAGTTTGATAGACACAACAGTAAGAGCAGCAGAGTCATTAGGGTGCAAATGCAAAGGGTGACTCACATCAAGTTTACTAATACGAGTAACATTATCATTATCACTATCATAATCATACCCATCATCAGAATAACCGTGTAAAGACATGATGAATCACAAAAAAAAACTAACAATAAAAGACAATCAAGAAAAGAGAAGAGAGGTGTTACAGAGCAATATGCGAAAGCAACCAATCTACACCTTGATTCACTTAGTCAAGGTATAAACAAGATCCATAATCAACCAATCAGAAACCCTAATTTTCAGCTTCTCAAGAACACGATTAACCACCAGATAAATCAATTAACACAAGTTAATTGACCTCAAGAATCTTCAAGAATCAAAAGCCCTAAAGTAATCAAACCCAAATTTCTTTAAAACTTAGATTTGACAAAATCAGCAACAAAAAATGACCAAGATCAATCTCAATTGATCAAGAATCAATTAATTTCAAAAAACCCCCAAAAATTTTGAAACCCTAATTTTTTTTTCCTCAAAAACAGTTTAGAGCAAGAATCAAGAACCTTGCTCTGATACCATGTAAAAAACTTTGATTAAACCAAAACCAAGTTCTTGAATCTCAATTCAAGATCAAGACAACAACCAATCTGAATAACCAAAAACGTTTACTCCTGCTAATCAGTCGTAAACCTATTATCTAATTGATAATAGTTCTATTACAATATCAGAAACTAAAACAATGAATCAAGATCGATCTTAATCGATTAGGGTTTGTAAGAAGAAGATGAATATGTGTTATGTTGAGAGAGAGTTGATTTGTTGTGTATCGCACAAAATGACAGAAACCTTTGCTTAAATACAGCTCCAAAGATAAAAGACAATCCAAGCCCTCAACTTTACATCACTTGCCAAATCCAGCAAACCATACTTTTAACAACTGAAATAAGAAACAACAAAAGACACAATTAGTCCCTGTACTTTCTACCAGGAAGAGATCATAACTTTAACAGGGTACGCCATATGCACACGGTGAAACCACTTTGGACTCGGGGTTCAAATCATCAAGCCAATTATCAAATCTGAAGGATCCTGATTTCATTATATCAATTAATTAATCCAACGGTTATATTAATTCTCGTATAAAACAATTGTTCACTAAATAAAAATCACCAACCTCTGATTTAAACAATCTGTCAAACATTCTGACTCCACCTTAGCCAACCCAATGAAAAGGCCCCTGTGTAACAAAGTTCCATTTCGAAAACTGAATAAATAATGGTGCCAAACATACATAAATGAGAATGCTAAAAATCGGGAACCGTAAAAACACATAAAATTCTGATAAAATTTTAAGGACTGCCAAAGTGAACTACAAAGTGACCCGATAATAATTTAGCGTCATCTTGAAGTAACTAAAAATTGGTCATCTTTGTCACTTCGTCTTCGACCACTGAATGTTACAGTGATTGAGACCATGACAGATCCTTGATCTCAAACCTTAGCTAAGTCAAATCACCTAATCTTTGTGCTTAGCTATGTCAATATTGTATCATTGTTTTATTGTTCTTAATACTTTGTCAGCTACTTCACTACTTTATCAGTACAGATGCATCTTCAAATGTCAATCCCAGTCAATTAATCTCGATCCAGATGATCATATACACGTCACACGTTTTGTTCTATGCAGTCAAATCGTAATAGTGACAGAATGATATACATACCCTTGTAGGTCTATGACCAATAATGATGGTAGAGGTATGGGGTTAAAAGTTGCAGATTAAAGTTAATGTTTTGTATCCTTTTAGTTAACCTCTCTAGTTTCACAAACTACTTTTGGAATTTGGTATGCTACAAAAATAACTATAGTCGTTAAATGAGGATTCCATGGTTAGGCTTTTCCACGAAATTCAGTTCAGAAGCCATGAGTGGATCTGTAGGACAGCCAATACAGGAGTGTTCCAATGGGAGAAGTGAATTCAGCCTCATGGGTCTTTTAGGTTGCTTATTTTTGCTAATTATGCTCAAAAAATAATGTTTAGATTTGCTTATCAAAAAAATATCTATACTATAATATATTACGCAATAAATAATGTATTTTCACTTTCCTTTTTCAGCAGCCAAACCACCAGCAACGGCTGTACCAAAGTGCAGCGACGGTACATGTGAATAAAAGGTTCACCTGATAAAATTTTATAATTCGTAAATGATATTAGTTGTAATGTATAATTTCAGGATCATCCCTCTACCACCATGACACCCGCGGAAAACTTTTATATGATTTACATGTTCGACGACCTTACAGTGGGGTTTGGTCTTATCTTCAAGGTATAGATAGATGACTTGTTTGACTGTGTTACGAGAATAGTATTGGTCATCTTTTAACGCCTACGACGCAGTCGATTTGGGTCTTGTTGTTTATAAGGAAAAGTTTGTTGACTTTACGTCCTTTTGTTGCTAGTGTCGTACCACTTACTCGGAACAACGAACTTTAACAACAAATACTTATACTCGTGATTTTCTTGAAGCTGACCATTAATAATTTCTTCGTCAGGGCCAGGAGAAACAAAATGCGCTGTTTTTGAGTTGTGCGACACGTTCATCGCGGCTGTGCACGACATACCTGACACCGTCGAATACGCAAGGAGTTTTTTGAGATTGGCGTCCATGATGGTCCCATTACCAAAGCGAATAATTCGCTGGTTGTAAGCTAACCTCTGGGTCTTGGTCATTGTTACGTGGCGTTGTCGGGATCTAAAGTAGATATGATTAGAATAAAGAACACAAATATGTTTATTGTTATTTTTACAGGTTAGTACCACAAAATAAGTCTCTTAAGTTTACCTGCGACCCAAACCAGTCGTGGAATTCTTCTTGCATGTCTTTGTTAGGAAATAAATGAAAAACGTTCATGGTTTATTAGTATAAGTCGTCAAAATTGTAAGTAAGAATAAGGGATGTTTCAAAATAAAAAACGCGTACCTCTTGAACTGGGACCGGTATCTGTGTCGATCTCAGGACTGTTGTGAAGTACATACCATTTCACTTTTTTCAACTCTTGGGCATCAAACCGAATAAACGACCGTAAACCAATCGGTTTACATACCGATCGAAACACCTGAAACCGACACGTTGGGGGAGGGGGGTCCACATTACGGTCGGGACGATTAAATTTCGTGGTAACATCCCGAAAATAATGAGAACTGAAAGTCAATGCTTCTTCAGCAACATAACCCTCGCCAAATCGAAAACCTTCGGCTTAGCTTTATTTCGAACATAACCTTTTAGCTTCTTCATGTATCTTTCAAATGGATACATCCACGAGGGTGAATTAGGCTCGCCTCAAGAGCACTATATAGGTAAATGGATAACCATTATAGTGAACCATAATGTCAAAGAAAGCAGGAGGATATATGAGCTCAAGCTCGCACAGAATATCGACCACCTTGATCTGAGCTTTCAACATGTCATCCTCCATCAAAGTTGCAGAGCAGATTTGCTTAAACAAGGAACATAGATCGATTATTGGTTTTGCAATCTTATCGGGCAAGTAATTTTGAAGTCCGTAAGGAAGTAAACGTTGCATCATTATATGACAGTCATGAGACTTAAGGCCCTTTTATTTTGTAATCATTATCGGTCCCACTTTGTGCTTGAAGCATGATCTGAACCCATTGGTAGGTTAAACTCCTCTTTCGATGTATGACAAACTTTTTTCGGTTCTCTGGTGTGAAAGAATACGCAGCCTGAGGCTTCAAGCACTTCCCGTTTTTGGTTTGGCTGACTGTACAGGTACAATTATGATAACATATAAAAATTCATGAACAAAATAATTAAAGCATGCACACATCCAAATACATACAATACCAAATAAATATACGCCATTTTAAAACAATCCACAATAATTCCATTCATTCATTGGAATAATATAAGTGTCTTTTGCAAGTTACAACTCAAGATCAATCTTCTTCTTCACTAGAATAAACAACTTCTACACCATCATCATAAACATTGATGAGGTCTTCAACATCAGAATCTACTAAATCATGAGGAAGGGCGTCTTCATCATCAATAATATCATCGTCTTCGTCAGGAACATCAATGATATCTGGTGGTGCGTCAACCACTGTTGATTGACCATCTATATGCAAGGTTACATTATCCTAGTCATTCAAACTAATAGAAACTGGGATCAGATGAGTTATTGAAATGTATAATATCAGGATCATTCATTACATGTAGGGCATGCCTTGTAACCTTGCCCACTCCACCCAGACAAACTACTTCGAGCAGAAAAATCATTGATAGTCCATAAAACCATCGCTCTCATATTGAACTTCTGGCCTGAAGCAACGTCTCGACACCTTTTCGGTCCTATAAAACCTTCATGTCCTCAATCAAAGGCCTCAAGTAAACATCAATGTCCATGCCCGGGGATTTAGGGCCAGGAATTAACAACGTCAGCATAAAAGAACTCTCTTTCATACATAACCACGGAGGCAGATTGTATGTTGTCAATATCACCGGCCCCATGCTGTAGGCCTGACTAAGGTTGCCAAACGGATTGAAATCATCAGCAGCCAACCCTAGTCGAACATTTCTTGGTTCTTTTGCAAAATCTGGATACTAGGTGTCAAATTTCTTCCATGCTCCACCATCAACCGGGTGTTGCATCTTACCGGGCTCTGTACACTTTCCAGTAGCATGCCAAATCATATCCTTTGCAGTGTGACTAGACTTGTACAAACGTTGTAGTCTAGGAATGATCGGAAAGTAGCGCAACACCTTCTTAGGAACTTTCTTCCCCGGCGTGTTACTGTCTTTCCATCTACTCGTATTACACACCGGACAGAAATCCAAATCTTTGTTATTGTCTCCCCGAAATAAGCAGCAATCGTGTTCACAAGCATGTATCGACTCGTACCCTAACCCGATCGTTTTAAATGTCTTCTTTATTGCATAGTATGACGGTGGGAGCTTGAATCCTTTACTGATGGGAAATACATTTTGGAAAAACTCTAACATTTCATTGAATATAGAATCAGTCAATCTACCTTTAGCCTTAAAATAGGTAAACTTTGCCATAAAGTCTAATCGAGTCACATAGTCACAACCGGGGTACAGCTCCTCGTTGGCACTGGCATATAACTCTTCAAACTCGTTACGTGTAGCTTGAGTCGGTTCGTTACTTGTCTCACCAATATCTCCTTGAGTTGGTTCATTGTGTTCATTATTCGGAGGAATATAGCTAAGATCATTAAGTAACGCTGTCATGTCACTCATCAGAGGTTGTCTTGTGTTATCTATTACTGGCGGTGGCGTAGGTGGAGCCGGTTCACCGTGTTCCACCCATATTTTATAACGTGGGTCCCACCCTTGTCTCATAATGTGGTCTGAAAGGTGTTTGATGTGTACCCATAATATATTTCGACAAGACTTGCATGGACATTTTATTTTCCCGGCACTATTCACTAACGGCTTGCAATGATCGACGAATTTTTGAAGACCGATAAAAAATAATGGTTCATGACGCTGTAAAAGTGTCCAAGTCTTATCATCGAATACCATAACTGCGTTTTAACGATACATTTAGTTATTATATGCAACTTAATTAAACACATTCAAACGAGGAATACGAGATGTTTTGTTCACCTAGTGCAACTATGGAAGGCAATCCTAACCCACTCTTTGAATGATTCGTCTCATATATGAATGCGTATAACCGATTTACTATTTGAGAAAATTTCGGCAGCATTTCCCCTCAACTCCCCAAATATGTGTTTAAAGACATATTCGTAGGAGTAAAGAAGAAACACTGTCGAAATCATCTCAAATAGTAAACCAATTATACGCATTCATATCCTAAATGAGACAAAACATTCAAAAAGCAGTCCCAAACTGGGGACTTTCCGAAATTAATTTCTAATAAATTAATATCGGACGGGTTTTCTATAGGATGATTAATTTCAGACGGGGATTTTCCGAAATTAATCACTAAAATCCTAAAACATTCCTAAAGGGTTCAATAAAACAAATACCAAACGCATATCCATTTATTCTGTTTAAAAGCAGCTTATTTCAGCATATATGAGCTTATTGTATTAATAACCACCCCGGAGTAAACAAACGGCTTATATCACAAAGTTTTATTGTATTAATAACCACCCCGGAGTAATAACACAAAGTAAACAAACGGCTTATATCAACAAAGTTTTATCATTAACAACTTATTATAATTATCAAACTTTCATTAACCAAACGGCTTATATCTAATATTTCACTTCCAACAACAATAATAACCACTATATCCGTATAAACACGAAACATACATAATTTCAACCCAATTCAACTAATAATAACTATAAACTAACAATATTTAAACAATAAACATTCCCCGGCGACACATTCCCCGGCGACATGTCACCCGGGATACCAAAATGAGAAAAAAAAATTATAACATACCTTACTGTGGATTCGGCTCGTTGTCGGCTCCGCTGTCGACTCGGCTCGATCTTGGCTCGTTCTCCTTCTTGGCTGCCTGTCGACGTATTGCCAAAACCAAAAAAAAAATTTACTTAACAAAATTTTCTAATTAACAACTTCTTACAACAATAATAATCTTGTTTAACCAAATCATATTATAATTAACAAAATTAAAAAAATATATACAACCGAACCACCTGTGTCGTCGAACCAAAAACAAAACTTATCACGCACCACCAATAATTAGAGGGTTAGAAAAAGAAGATATAGAATTATCATTTAGAGGGTAAAGAAAAGAATTATGGTTTAGAGGAGGAGGAGGTGCTCGTGTGCTCGTGTAACAGCCGCCGGTGGGGGTGGTGATGGAGGTGGTGGTGGTGCTCGAATTGTTTGTGATGGTGGATTTTGTGGAGGTGGGGCGCTGCAAAAATCGCCAAGGAGATGATGTTTTTTTTTTCGTTTTTGTTACTGTAAGATGCAAACCCAGATCTACTTTATCAATAATCTTTTCCCCGGCGACAATCCCCAGCGACATGTCGCTGGGGAAACATATATTTTTGTCGTTTAGAGTAAATTGGCGGGTTAATGAAAATTTTGGTGGGTTAGTATCCCCGGCGACATGTCGCCGGGGAAAACTTAAAATAAATAACTTACTTTTTTTTAGTATATTTAATTAACTTTTTAACTAAATTACTTAAAATAAATAACTTTTTTTAGTATATTTAATTAACTTTTTTATAAAATATATAATAACTTTTTTATAAAACATATAACTTTTTATAAAAAATATAAATTGGTTCGTTTCGGCCGGGTCGGTCCGGTTCCTCGGTTCGTATATAATTATAATACAAAATGATTTTTTATAATTACTCATCCCCGGCGACATGTCGCCGGGGAATCAACAAAAATAAAAAAATAACTTGTTTTTTATTGTTATTTATATAACTTTTTTATAAAATATATAATAACTTTTTTATAAAACATATAACTTTTTATAAAAAAATATAAATTGGTTCGTTTCGGCCGGGTCGGTCCGGTTCCTCGTTTCGTATATAATTATTATTTAAAATGATTTTTTATAAAATATATAATAACATTTTTATAAAATATATAACTTTTTATAAAAAATATAAATTGGTTCGTTTCGGCCGGGTCGGTCCGGTTCCTCGGTTCGTATATAATTATAATACAAAATGATTTTTTATAATTACTTATCCCCGGCGACATGTCGCCGGGGAATCAACAAAAATAAAAAAAATAACTTGTTTTTTATTGTTATTTATATAACTTTTTTATAAAATATATAATAACTTTTTTATAAAATATATAACTTTTTATAAAAAATATAAATTGGTTCGTTTCGGCCGGGTCGGTCCGGTTCCTCGGTTCGTATATAATTATAATACAAAATGATTTTTTATAATTACTTATCCCCGGCGACATGTCGCCGGGGAATCAACAAAAATAAAAAAAATAACTTGTTTTTTATTGTTATTTATATAACTTTTTTATAAAATATATAATAACTTTTTTATAAAATATATAACTTTTTATAAAAAATATAAATTGGTTCGTTTCGGCCGGGTCGGTCCGGTTCCTCGGTTCGTATATAATTATTATTTAAAATGATTTTTTATAAAATATATAATAACTTTTTTATAAAATATATAACTTTTTATAAAATATATAATAACTTTTTTATAAAATATATAATAACTTTTTTATAAAATATATAATAACTTTTTTATAAAATATATAATAACTTTTTTATAAAATATATAACTTTTTATAAAAAATATAAATTGGTTCGTTTCGGCCGGGTCGGTCCGGTTCCTCGTTTCGTATATAATTATTATCTAAAATGATTTTTTATAAAAAAATATGGTATGGTTGTACATTAGACGTTCAACGGACGAGTCGATATGTTATGGTTGTACATTAGAGGTTCAACGTATGAGTCGATATGTTATGGTTATACATTAGACGTTCAACGTATGAGTCGAGATGTTAGGGTTATACATTAGAGGTTCAACGTATGAGTCGATATGATATGGTTATACATTAGACGTTCGACGTATGAGTCGATATGTTATGGTTATACATTAGACATTCAACGGACGAGTCGAGATGTTAGGGTTATACATTAGAGGTTCAACGTATGAGTCGATATGGTATGGTTATACATTAGACGTTCAACGTATGAGTCGATATGTTATGGTTATACATTAGACGTTCAACGGACGAGTCGAGATGTTAGGGTTATACATTAGAGGTTCAACGTATGAGTCGATATGGTATGGTTATACATTAGATGAACTTATCACACAACATTTAGAAACTTTAAGTTGTATAAGTATATTATCCTTCATGAAACTTTGTCTCTGGATTGATCCTATAAA